>JANHFX010016684.1:28484-93501 GCA_027560015.1 Chloroceryle amazona | reverse complement strand
GTTTAGTATCATCAGCAAACTTACTGAGGGTGCACTCTATCCCTTCATCCAGGCCATTGATGAAGATGTGGAATAAGACTGGACCCAGAACTGACCCCTTGGGAACACCACTAGTTACAGGTCGCCAGCTGGACTCTGCACCACTGATTACAACCCTCTGAGCTCTGTTGTTCAGCCAGTTCTCAACCCATCTCACTGTCCGCACTTTTAACCCATATTTCCTGATTTTATCCACAAGGATGTTATATGATCTGGCCCTTCCCCTGATCGTTGCAAGGGACTTTGCTTCCAGATCAGTCTCATTTGTGCCAGTTGCTTCATAGGTGTCAGCCTGGGATAACAGAAGAAGAAAGGGAATTATGTAAGTTGGTCTGGCGGGTAGAGTGATATGTGTATCCTACTGCTGTCTGTAGGTCTTCAGGTGATAGATGACAGGACAGAAAAACCTCGATTAGGATTAGGACTAATGCACCTGAGAGCACTGAAAAGAGAAGTAACAAACAAGGTGTTGCAGCTAAAGCCAAAAAAACCAAAAAAGAGACAGCTCATTTGAACAGGTTTGTGTTCAAAAAACACAGCACCAGTGGTGGTTTTCTGTGTCATATGTCTCTGTAGCATCTTTATACTGAGAAGCATGGATGGGAGCAACAGGGTGCACAGACCAGGACTTTTGGGATTTCAGGATCATCTCAGCCTGTGCTGGTGCATATGCAGGTGAGGCCATCCTGAAGGATGGGCTGAAAGCCACACTCAGCCTTCAGCCCTGAGAGTGCCTCCCATCACCTGTCGCATTCATTGCCATTGTCGCATGGTGGTTTCTGACTCTTGGCCCAATCCTTTCTATATGGGGAAAGACCTGGGCTGCTTTGTCCCCAGCAATCATCTTTCCTTCCAAAAAACAAAAGAACATCCACCTTCTGGATTTCATCCCAGATTGAATGGCTGCTTGTTTCATCAAGAGCCATCTGTATTGTAAAAAAAAGAATTATCTTAATTTTAGAGTATGAAACACTGCAGAAGATGATGCTGGTTATGTTTTGCAGTTATGGCAGACCTGGCTGGAGCAGCCTCACAAAAATGGTGTTGCTGTCAGAAATGATTGCTGGAATATGCAAAGAGAAGTGTGGCAGGTATTGTGGAGTTCTGGGGACCAATCAACTGCCTCTACAGTCGCTTCCAGCAGAAAAAGTGTTAAACAGGAACCTGTTACTTAATGCCCTACAGTATCAGTGTGTGCCTGGGATGCTCGGTTAGGGCAGAGCAGGCACAGTGTGAGCTGTTTGCTGTGCCTGTGCACACTGGGTGTGTGCCCTCTGCCAGTGCTGAGCCAGGGGCTGCCTCCCCAGGGCTCCTCAGAGTGCACATGCTGTGCTCCTCCTTCTGCATTTGCAACCATCATTTTATCTCCTAACACTGCCCCACACAGCCATGAAATGGCTAAATACAGGACTTAGCCATACTTCTAGTGTGAAGTTCCTAATTTTTGTCTTGGCCAGGACACGCATGGTGCTGGGGCAGCTGTGGGAGCAGAACATGCAGGAACAGGAGACATGATGCTCCTGAGCACTCAGCAGTGCTGGTGCAGCCCCAGGTCTCCCTGGCCAGCAGAGTTTTCACATACTCAGCTCCCACTCAGGGCAGCAGGGAGAAGGTGGCAGAGTTGGTGTGGCAGAGCGGGGCTGCCCAGGGCCTCTCGCCAGCAGTGATGGACAGCTGGCAGGAAGGAAAATCACCATGGGGCACAGTGAGCCTTCCTTTGGCTCTGGGGAGGGGAGGCAGGGTATGCTGCGAAACATCAGGCAGGCGTATCGTTTGACTTTATCCCTTCATGAGGCCACTTTGTGGTCTCTGTCAATCCTGGATGACAAGATATGTAGATGGAAGCCAGCATTTGCTCCGTGGCTCAGTTTGCCTGCTCCAGCCGTGTATGGAGTCTTAAAGTGCCTTGAGAACAGGGACAGAGTCAGCTCCCGCACCAAAATATGCCACTGCTGGCTGACGCAATCCAGGCAAGAGACAAGGGGACTTAAGAAAGCTCATGAAAAAAATGCCATTAGACTCTCCTTTAAACCTTGCCTTCAGGCTTTTGGACTTAAAAATAACACGCCGTTGGCCATATATGTTTAGCTCACTGAGGGCTTTCTTTCCTGCAGGAATGTGAGGATTAGATGGTCTTCTCTGCTTGTGCAGTGACTCCACCACTGCTCTGCAAAGCGATCATGTTCTCCTCTCCTAAAGCCTGGGCTGGATTGGCAGCAGCGGTGCAACAGCAGATGCATGAATGAGATTCCAGCATGTCATGTCCCATCCAGGAGGGAAGGAGGGGACTGCTGTGCAGGACAGGCTCCATGACAGGCCACAGCAGCACCTTCAAGCCAAGCAAAGACTCCAAGAAAAACGTGGGTGGTGTTCAGCTCTGTTTTATAGGCAACAAAACCTACTGATTGGTTTCTAAGGGTCAGACCCAGCCACATGGCTTAAAAAAGTGACAATCTGCCAGTGAGTTTCAGTGGAGGAAAGTGACTGCAAATGACAGTCAGAAGTGGCTGTGGAGGTTTGTTAATAAAAGAAGTGTTAGAAAGGCAGGCATTTAGCAGGGTGCAGCAAAAGCATCAGAGTAGAGAAGTGTAACTGTGCTGCAGTTGGAACTAGGACTGGAGCTGTGTCTGGGGATGCTGATGACTCAGAAAACTCAGTCTGCCCTCAGAGATGAGTCTGAGGTTCCTGCAATACATCAAAATAAAATGTGGGGTAAAACATGCTATGGGTCTGGTGCTGTGTCCCCTCCTGTTTTTGTGCAGGACAGACACCTGAACTTGAAAGACACAGCCCTCAGACTCAGTCTAGGCAGCAGCTTGCTCTTTGATTGAGTGGTGAATATATTTGCGCAGAGCACCCAAATGCAATCTCCTCCTGGCCCACAGAGAAGAGGCCACCCAAAATGTGCAGCTCATTTCAAGGCATTTTGGGCATGAGACAGCATGTTACACCAGGGACAGGACAAGGTCTCAGACCCCATTGTTGGGTACCTTGGTTGCTGCTAGCATCTCCTGGTCTCTCTGGTTTGCACCTTAGGGCCTGGAAAGACAGGACATTTCAAAGGAAGAAAAGTGTTTCCTGAGCTCACTGGCACCTTTATTTATTTATTCATTTATTATTCAAATTAAGCAGCTTTTTGGCCAAATAACAATTTGGGGATGGTGGGGATGTTAGAAATAAAAGAGGAAATTTACTAGAAGAGGTCTGTAATTAGCATCCACACAACCTAAGAGCAAGTTTACTTCTGATAGTAAACCTGAGACACAGGCTCTGCATCACAGTAGAAGACAATTTTGGCACAGGGAGAGAGACTCACGTCTTCATCCCTTGGGATGGATGAGTGATGGGACAGTGCCTCAGAGCAAGCCTGCTGTGCTCAGAGACTGTTTTGCAGATACATGGGGACAAACCTTGTTCAGAAGGAAATTTGTTAGCAGCAGCAGTGAGGTTGGACTAGATGCTGGTTGCCATGATGGGTATTAGTGGGCTTTTCTGAGGAGGTACCAGCCCTCTGTCCTTGTGCTGGAGCAGTCTAGCCATCCAGAGGGACGTGGCAGTGACACCACTGACCTCTGGTCCATGCACTGCAGGATGTGATTCACAGACACTCTGAATCTCCCCAGAGCTGGGGAAGTGGTTAACACAACACCCCATCTGACACAGCATCTCAGGACATCAGTGTTGCCTGTGAGAAGCTGCTGATATCACTGTGACTTTCTCCTTCAGACAGTTTCAGGCTTTGCTAGTGCCTCCTTCTTGGGTCATCTCATCTGTTTTGGGGTCTATCAGAAATACATCTGTGGCTCCCTTCACACTAGTACCTCTTAACACGTTTCAACTCCAGCTGTAGGAAGAGCTGATGCCTTCGCTTCACAGAGCATCATAAGCTGCACTGCTTTTGGTGCCTCTCTTACAGAACTGTTACTACACATGGGTAATAGCCACCTCTAGACCACCAGACTGCATTGAGACAGTCAGTCTTCCTCCAAAGCTGCATCAGCCTTTTGTGATCTTTATGGAGTAATTTGTTATGTTAAGTGTAAGGCATAACATAGGACATCAGGGCAGTGGTCCTTAAAATATGCTTGTTAGAGAGGAACACTTGCAAAGGTGAACTTGAGGTGTGAGGAACACATAGCTCAGATGTCAAATACCGTACTGACTAAGTGTTTGATGGCGAAATAAAGATTGGCAAACCTTCTTGTGATGTCTGGTTTAAGAGATCAAATATTGCCTTTGGGCTAGCTATAAAAATGCGGAACATCTAAACATGTGGGGGACTGGTGAACGAGAGACATGATGGGTGATCATTCATGCCAATCTAATAATGATGGAAATAATTTGAAACAAATTTGTTGTGGAAAGCAGATTCACACACAAAAAAAGAGAAGTGGGAAAGAACAACCTGTAGGTATTGGTAATATATATATTTTTTTGTCCTGTATGAGCAAAAAATAGTCCTTGTGAAAAATTGGACTCTCCAGCCTAATGAGAATGTATAATTGTAATTCATGTGGAGAAGAAACTGTTGATTGTCATTGTCAGTGATAATATATTAGTACTGGATGTTCTGATGAAGGCCCTCTGTGGTCAAGTAAACATTCCTGAAGGCGTAGCTATAGTCTCTTCCTTTTAGAAAGCACCTAATTACATCTAGAAAGACCTACTGAACCTTTAATCATGACAAATTATCTTTGCTATTCTTCTGACACTAGAGTTGTCTATCTACTGAGCTGCGGTAGAGATTAGGAGACTTGGTAGGTGGTTCCTTAGTAAAGTAGAAATCACTACCACTGCCTGACTATATCATTGATGTGTTTTATTTCCATTACATACCTTCTCATCTCCTGGGTCTGAGCTGGCCAAATGACGCACGATTTACTTTTCTTCTGACCTCCCAGCCCATTGCCAAGATGCGGTTCACAACAGGCAAAACACCAGTGGATGGTCTACCACAAGCACTGATCCAGCTCTCAGGATGAGAGGAGGCAACTCACCCAGCAAGTCTTCACAGGACTGATGGATATTCATGAAAGAACCTATGTTCAACCCTTACACCTCAGGACAGCTGCAGTGGTATTTAACAGAGCACTTTCTCTGCTTGTGAGAAGAGAGCATCTCTGCCTCATGGACCTTTCCAGAAACTAGCTTGAAGAACAGCAAAACCTCCTGGTGATCTCTCTGTATTAATTAAAATTAACTCATAATCGGGGAAAAAAAGGACTTCAGGAGCACCAGAAAGCCCTTAGCTCTCTTGAAAGGAAAGTGAGAGTCCCTCAGTGGCTAGGGGAAATCAGGCAGGGAAAGCCCTATGGGTGAGGTCCCAATTCAGCAAAGTCTTCCCCCATTGGTCAGCACATGGTCTACCCTAAAATATCAATACCAGACTAGCAACAATGTGCCTAATGTTGGGTATGAGCATTTTCCTAGCTCAGTGCCCAGGTGAATCAACAGTCCCACAACATCACTGGGAGTTCCTCAGCCTTGCTTATCCTGAAGCAGCGAGGACTGCACCAACAAGGCTTGAGACAGTCTGCCGGGCAAGGTCTTCTCTTGCAACCAAGCCAAAAAAACCCAGAACACACATGCAAAGCTGCAGAGGGTTTCTTCATGCACATTTCTGCTGGACAAGGTGGTCAGGCCATGATGGCTTGGGGCTAGCATGCTGGACCACACCACTGGAGCAGTTGTGGCATCCACAGTGGAGCTGGAAAGAACTGGTGGAGTGAAAAACATTTCCTTCACTCTGAGCCTCAGCTCCCCTGTAGCATCCAATTGCAAATTGCAGCTAGGTAAAGGAAGACTGTTTCTCTGCACACTTAGTTGCTTTTGTCATATTTTCAGCACTGGTTCACATCCTGTTCTCTTTTCACCGCACCTTTGAACTCCTCTCTCCCCGCCTCTTCCAAACCTGATGAGGTGAGGATGCTCTGCCCTGCCAGGACATTTCTGTGGGAAATCTCCCTGCCCTGAGTCCCTGGGCCAGCCTCCTGCACGGGACGAGCGTACATAGTGACGTTGATTTGCCGCAGGGCAGCCCGGCTTGCGGCTCTGGTTTGCTCCTGCTTGCCTGCACATTCCCGCTGGGGATAACAGTATTGTCTCAAGGAGCGGCAGATGCAGGTATGGGATCAGGAAACTTGTTCAGTCATGCCATAATCAGAGCAGGAACTTGCTTATCTGCTCTTATCACGCAGTGTTCCAGTGTGGCTTCCCTAACGCAGCGGTCCCCCCGAGACCAGGCCAGCATGAAGGCCACCAGCGTGGGACCAGAGACTCCAGCACAGCAGTGCTACCCACAGATCTCTCAGGATATCATCTCTGTGCTGATGGCCACATTTGGCTTCCTCGGGGATCTCAAAAAAGAGTGGAGGGAAGGAGTGCAGGGGGAATGCTGTGCATTTGTTGCAGTTTTCCTCCAGCTTGTCACAGATGAGCAGCTCTATTTCAGCATTTTGTTTCAGATCTTGCTCACCATGAAAATAGTGTAATATCCAAAAATACAGAGGTGAGCCAGCAGTTGCAAGCCTTGGGAAGCTTTGGGTTGGGTCAAATTGTGGGCAAGTTGACCCTGGGTTGTTGCTGTTGGAGCACCAATTCTCTCTTCCTCACTTTGGTGTCCTTGGGACTGCTGTGGCTGGCAGTATCTTTACAAACCTCCCCCAGATACAAGAAAAAAACCCAGAGCTTTCCATCATGTGAAGACTGCTGTGACTTATTGCAGAATACTCTACCTAAAGGAGGCGGGGGTATTTGGCAGGACAGGGAGGATCATGGTGTCCTGGGCAGGGGCTGTAACCAAACAGAAGAAGAGGCTTTAGTGCAGAGCTGGGACATTGAAGGAGTACAGATGCAAGGCCTTAGGTTCAGCAAAGAAAGCTGCTTACTTCAGTTTTGGGCTGCAGGATTGAACTCTCAAACTAAAATATCACAAAGGAACAGGCAAAGGCTCTTGTGGAAGGTAAAGCACCATGGTTTGTCTGTTTTTCTTCGAATATACTGCAGAGACCATTAACAGCTAAGCAGCATCTCATGGGTTTGCCCTGCATGTGAGGCGCTGTCAGCATCTACAGGCCCTTCTTGTACGTTATTCTACAATAAATCATAGCAAATCTTCTTCAAATGGAAACTCTGTTTGTTCTTCGATTTAGGGGGAGCAGCACACTGGGGGCTGGCTGGGCCAGTATTGAATGTGTTTGCACATTCCCTCCCCTTCTAGGATTGAATCCCTGTCAGCCTGGTGATGGATGCACTGCTGAGCCAGTATATCTGATAACCAGAATCATTAACTAAACTGTTGGAGGGTCAGGGGTCGGAGGGCCAAACACTGTTCTTGCTCCCAGTTTTACAAGGTTCCTTTGTTGCATTGTGTGTGAACGCACGTTGTGTAGGCAGGGAAACCCACTACAAAGCTCTGCAATCATGGCTGGACCACAGGGGGATGCGGTGAGCAGTGGACAAGCTGTTTGCACAGGGACAGGGAGAAAATTGAGAGACTTGAGTAGCAAAGCCACCGGAGCCACTGTATCTTTGGAGGCGAATGCAGGATTTCCCCATGCTTGCATCTGCTTTTGGGAATGGCATTTGATTTTCCTCTCTGTAGAAGGGGAAAGGACGCTGTGGTTGCACAGGCTTCCCCCACCCATCTTTCTCACTGCCCTCCCCCTCCTCCTCCTCCTCTGGGAAAGGCCGTTTATGGGATGCAGCCTCTCTCCCCTCTCCATCAGGGCCTCCCTTCAATTTCGGGCTGTCACACGCAGAGACAGCAATTTTTCTGGAAAATTGCCCTCCATTTGCTTATGTCTGATGCACAAATGCGTGCAGATCCTGGGGAGGTGGCTACTTTCCCAGGCAGATGTCTCCAAGTGTTAAAATAATCAGCTGCAACCTGGGATGCTCCTATTCAACCTGGAGGGCAAACTAAGCAAAAAGAAAGGGATGTGCCCATCCCCTGGCTCTTTATGGAGGGTCTATTGCTTAAGAGATTGTTGAACCAGATTCAATGCACCACTGAGGCATCTAAGAGGGGATTTAGGGACTTAAAAATTGCCTGTGGGCACTGGTACACACTTTGTGAACAAATGGCTGGGATCCCTGCGGATGTCACCAGACTGCCAAAAAAGAAGTAAGAAACAATTGGCTCACATTGGGTCAGACAAGAGGGAACAGGACAAAATGGCAGCAGAAAGTTCAGATGGGCCCAAGCCAGGGAGCAAAACCCCCAAGATGAAATTCCCAAGCACAGATGTGAGTTGACCAGCAGCTTTGGGAAATACTCTGGGAAGAGTGCAGAGCAAAATGTGTGATATTAAGTACATTCACTCCAGTGACCAAAAATACTTCTGTTCATTCTTCTGTGTCACAAGAAGACATTTTTGACATAGCTTATTTAGACAGCTGCCTGCAAATATTCAAGTTGAGTCCTTTTCTGTCAGGAACAAAAAAAAAAAAAAAGAAAGTGCTGTTTCTTAAAAAAAATTGAAACTTTCTGTAGGAACAGAGAGCCTTCAGCCAAAAGTGACTTTGCAAGAAGTTATACTGTCACTTGCCTGACAAGGTCAAGATATTCTCTCAGGTTTTTCTAAGAGACTATTTTGGTTTTTTTTTCTGTTTGTTATTTTTTTTTAAACAACTTTTCATTAATTTTTAATGCATATTCTATTACAAACAGCAGTGCAGGTCAGAAAAGATTGAGCCTGGAATAAGCAGCATTGATTGTATTGATGGAAAATGTTCTTTTGACATCTGAAGTCCCACTTGTACCTCTGGAAGGAGATTTGAAACTTTTTAAGATTATTATTACATTTTGGTTTGGAACCAGTATTTCAAACGCAGATAAGTTTCAAAATCAGACAGTTTTCCTCCCTGCCCCCCAAAGGAAATTTTTGTTCCCACATAGCTTTACTTTATTTCCCCTTCAGACCTGTGAAATGTGTCATCGCCAGTGCCGCTGCCAGGCAGAGGGACAAGGAGATGCAGAGCTGCCAGAAAGCCATGTACGGGCCATGGGGAATGGGAAAACCTGTAAGAAAAAAACCCAACCTCATCAACCACCTCCGAGTGTGGATATTCTTAAATCAAATTGCTGCAGGTATCCAAATACAGAGCACAGGGGAACTTGCCCCTGCTGCAAATATATCAAAATCCTCTGACTTCACATCAAAATGATTGCAGAGAAAATTTGGGGAACGTCTGTGAGGAGTGTGAAAGGAAGCATGGTGTAGTGACGCTGTAGCAAGCTGTGCTGAAGGGGTGCTGAGGCAGCACAGCAAGGATCCTTTCTGAGTTTGGTCCAAATCCTGCCCAAGGCTGATTGTAGCCTAGCTCTGGCTCAGGAGCGCTGTGCTGCAGGCTCATGACTTGTTAATGCTACTTCTTGATGACATTTGAAAGGAGACATCTTGGCTGCAGTCCCCAGGGAGGTGCAGGCAGAAATGGAAATGGTAGATGGATGAAGATGGGCCTCCTGTTTCATGACACACTGTGGTGGGGAGAAAAATGTGCGGAAAAGGAGAATATTCAGAGGTGCTTTATTTCAGCTGCTCTTGATATGACTACACTGCCAGAGATGTCAAAGGGGGATTGGGAAGCCCTGCTGTAAGCTGCCTGGCACAGTGACAGAGTTGCAAGGAAGGAGAATTCTGTCTGCAGAGGGGATAGCAGCCACAGGACCAGTGCAGGCACACACTGGAGATCAGATTAGAGGGGACCCAGATTCCTGGGCCACGGAGCACTTGCCAAACAGGTTCTCTTACCTGCACCACCAAAATTTGAGGGTTTCTGTGGACGTGGTGGCTGCACACCACAATGTGGTAAGCAATGCCTCATGGCCACAGCCAGGGGCTGGTCCCACAGCATCAGTGCTGAGCTGAGCTGCTAGGCATGCTCTGTGGTCAAAGGCAATCTGGGCATCCCTCCCCCGTGTCTGGCTCCAGACCCAAACAAGAGCCCAGACCTCAGGAGCAGGCCTGGGGTACTCTCTGTCTATGGGCAGAAACCAAGAAGTGCTCTCAGAAGTTTTCATTGACTCTACATCAAGTAATTCTGCTGAGGGATACATGGGCAAAAGGCAGAAGAAAGAAGCTGCACTAAAAACTAACCTCATGCAATAAGTTTTTTGCACTGTTTCCTTTCCTGTGACATTGTCCCTCTTGGGTGAGTTCCTGCACAAATTGCACTTTGGCTGGCTTACTCAGCTGAAGATTTACAGCTGGATGGTGTCCCAGTCCCATTGCAGATGTGTGTGCTGCAAACCCTCCACACTTGACTCCCTATTAGGCAAACCACCTTGAGGTCACTTGGGAAATTTGGCACCTCAAGGTTCCAAAATTGTAGCTGACTCAGACGTGCATTGAAGCTGCTGCCATGAACATGGTTTGTGAGATGACTGTACACACCATCTCCAACATGAGAGCTGATTAATGCCATCTAGGCCATTGCTGGAACATTTGCTGAGTCACTGCACTTCTCTTCCTGAGATGGGCCTTTTTTATCATGTATTAGTCGCAAGGAAGACAGGTTTCTCACCTTTGTAAGCCATGGGATGCTCTGTGTCATTCAGTTAGTTTTGCGGGAGAAAGCTGCTTGGTTTCCTGTCCAAATTAAAAGCAATAAATATGAAATGTTTCTGTTTCTGAAGACTGAATGATTTACAGAAGAGTAGTAGAAGGGTGTGACTATTCCTGTGCAAAGACTTTGTATTTTAAAGGAGAAATAATCTGATAACCAAACAGACCTCATGCTATGACCCCTTTTAGTAACATTTTTGTGTGGACTCGTAGATCAAATGGTAAATTGACCGTCTCTGGAGTTAGCCAGCTGTGGGCAAATGATTCTTAAATTGTCACCTGAAATGCAACACTGCACAGAGGGTAAGAAAACACTTCCAACGAAGGTAATAATTCCCAGAAAGGAATTTGTTAGTTGAACGTGAGTGAGGTCCCTGTGAATTCCTTGGAATTATTGACCGCGGGCTTGGGGTTTTCTTGGCAGGTTGTGGGTAGGGATTTTTGTGGGGGTTTTTCTGGGGCTTGCTGTTGGAATTTCAGGTGCATTCTGATGGGAAATGCAGGCTGTGGCATATGCTTCTGTCCCCTGATGAACCAAATAAAACTGCAAAAGATCTGCACTGAGAGAGGACTTTCTGCAGTAGGGAGGTCAGTTCAGTGGGGATCAATAATTGTGCCTAGGGGATAGAAATGGATGATGAACTGAGCTGCTTGGAGCCCACGTGGAAGAATAAAAAGAGAGAAAGAATAAAATTATAATAATGCAATGAGTTTAGTTTCTCAGTCAGTCCTGAATGTTTATATGTGCCAAAACTGACAAGCCATGAATTTGATGGTCCTCTGGTAAAGTAAGTGTTAAAAAAAGTTTCCATAGTTTAAGTGAGGATTTGGTAACAGCCAGCTCCAAGACTTTTGCGTGTCATTGCCTCAGAATATTAACACGTCATTACATCACTGTTCCATGGAGTGAGCAAAGCCCAACAGGCTCATACCAAGTGAGTCTTAATGGGGTATGCATGTGCTGGGGTACGTTTCTTTTCCATGTTGCCTTGGGAAGTAGGAAGGTGGCTGTCCACTCTGCATGCCACACGTTGAATGTAGAGGGAAGGGTGCAAGGGAGCCTTCCTTCAGGTGCTGAGCTAAGAAGCATGTTGTGGAAAGGAGCGAGCAGCGAGCAGGTCTGGCATTCAAGGTCCTACATCCTGAAGTTCCTCACACCACCCTTCTCTCAGAGCCTTGAGGCCTGAAACCATTGCCATAACCTGGCATGGAATAGTCCAGATCTTAGATGGTAACTCTTTCCTCCAAAATTTGGGTGCTGTCAGTGTTTTTCTCCTTCTCCTTTTTAAAAGGCTTTTGAAAAGCCCCTGAGCTTTCCAATAACTCGAGCCCCTCTTTCAGTGTTTGAGTCCATACCCCTCCTTGAGCATGCGATGGAATGAAAACACCACTGATGGCTCCCCACAGCACTATCATCATACCTGTCCCAGCTGGTTAGGGATCCCATCTAGAATGCCAGCCCCCATGGTTCAGTGCAGTACTGGGCCCCGAGTTGTTTCTCTGCCCCCATGTTGTGTTTATCAAGTTGTACCATCTCTGAACAGGACTTGGTTATTTTGTCAGGTTTCACATCAATAAGAGGTGGTTCTTCCATCTTTTCAGACCCATTGTTTGTTCTTTGTTCACTTCCTTCTTCTGATACAATCTGCTGCAGAAATGAGCCATTGCATGGTGGCTCCTCTGAGCTTCTGGAGGAGCCACGCATTTCATCGAGGTGCAGCCATGTCCCCCACCCCCCCCCGGAAACCATCAGCACCTTGTTCAGTGGTGGCCACTCCTCATGCTCGCATGCTTTCCCAGGGCCTACTGCCAGGAGGATCTCAGGCACAAGGGGTCTTTAGCCCAAAGCCCCTGCTTTGGTCATGGGCCCTTTCCAGAACCTGAGGAAAAGTGAAGCATCCTCGGTTTCTGAAATGATTTGTGGGTTTGTGATGCTGAATGACAGGGATGTATGTTATTGTCATGGATGTATGAGGCACAGCAGCTATATGGGGACAGGGAAGGAGGGCAGACATTAGAGACAGTCTCTTAAGAAACTGAGCCTCTCAATTTTAGCAGAGAGGACTGAGACAGCCTGATATATATGCTTTGAAGGTGTGAAAAGTTACAATGCTACTGGGACATTTTTATCAAAGACATGGGTGGTTTGAGAGCTAAGGACAAGCATATTTGAAACAGAAGGAAAGCACATGACTGAACAATGATGGTGACTGGTTACTGGGACAAAGAGAAAGAGGGACTCCATCTTCCAGTGCCTTCAGAGCGACTGTGGGCTTTCATGAGACAAACTATGAGCTTGAGCAAATTGGCTCAGTGAACTGGGTGAATCCAGATTTAGCAATAATTCCTTCTGACCATAAAAGCTATGACCCTGCTGGTTCCCACAGTTTACTGGTGGGAAAAGACTGAATTTGGTGAGCTCAGACATAGATGACATGCTATATTTATACAAACCAACTCAGGGATCTCCTTGTAGGGGAGCAGCCCCGTCCACATGAGGCACCAGTCACTTATCAAAGGGTGGCAGCAGGTCTGTGATGGTGACCTTGGATGATGCCTGGAAGCCGTTCACAGATGTCCCAGGGTAGTGGTGGTGCTGGTGTCCCAGACCCACTATTTCACTCCCAAGGAAGCTCAGAGGCAGAGAGGGAGGGTTTTGTGCACCTGGAAAGGCACCTCTAAGAGGTCCAACATTGGCAGCATCCTGCAACATCTGGGCAGAAGCCTAACACAGAGGGGCATGGTGTTTCTGGAGATGTCAGAACCACGTTACTGGGACTAGAGATGATGATGGTCTGCTTCATCTCACACCCATGTAAATGCAGTTCTCTGAACACCCACAGATCCCTAAGCTTTACCAGCCAACCGCACTAGTCCTAGCCCCCCAGTTCTCACAGTAACAAAAATAGAAATGGGTTAAAACACTACAAAAAATGTGAGCTTTGTAACTCCCCAAATGCAGTTTGGTTCCAGGCTGTGTCCTGCAAGACACAGGAAAATTTCCAGCTTTTGCCTGGAAAACAGCTTCACCTCCTGTACAGAAACCCCTGCCACTATCTCTCTGTCCCTCGCAGGCACACACATGGGTAATCAGAAACACTACCCAAGCCCAAACCTAGTTTGGGCACTAGTTTATTTTTTTTCAAGGCTCATGGTATTAACCAGGCCTCCTGTGAAAGGATCTTGAGCAGGGAGGGTAACACAGAGGGTGGTATGAAACTCATGGGGGAGAGTAACCTGAGTAGCAGCAGTGCTATGGCAATGGTGATAAGGGGCAGCCCTCACACCGCAGCTGATGAGTGACGTTTTCTAGCCCTTTCAATACCATGAAGTGTTTTCCTTCTTGACTCAAACTAGAAGTAGCACAGCTTAAAAACAATTAATGTCCCCTTGGAGGGAAAAAAAAAAAAAGCAGCAGTTTTTCCTTCTATTTTTAAGTCTCTCTTAAACACATTAACTCCAATATTTCACTCCTGACTCAAAGGCAAGTCCAAGGGAGCAGGATATGCTGTAGGGTATCTCTCTTGCCACACTATTCGTGTTATTTTCAAGTTCCTCTCTCCCGGGTTGATCTTGGCAGCAGATCACAGTGCCGGCGCAGCACAATGTAAACCGGAGCCATTGTTACTCCAGCTCCAGCTCCTCATCACTGCAACATTTCCCCACACGCCTCCCAGCAAATTGTTGCTGTGTCCTGTCCCGCTTCCCCCACACACACACTCCAAAATCCTTTAGGTTGCTGCAGTTCAGCTATTCATCCAGCCCCCTCAGAAGCACCAAAATAAACTGGTTTCCCTTTGTCGGCCCACATCAGGCAGGGTTTAACGCATGGCCTCAGTGACAGCGGTAAGTGCCCGGGTTGCCCAATGTCTCATGTCATGTGCCAAGCAGATAGAAAAAGGCAGTGGGAAAGAGGGCAGCTCTCGAAACAGCCTTAAATTGCTTTGTCCCCTTCTGTCACCTGGCAAAGGCACAGTGGCAGGTCAGGTGGAGGGCCGGGGAGGTGAGCCCTTCACATGGGACTGGCCTGTTGTGCTGTCTGAGAAGCATACCAGAGTGTGGACAGACACAGACAGGGTGGGTGTTCCTGATGAATCCATAAAGATGGATGAGTTGCAATATCAGCAGAGAGCTGAGGACCACAGTCTTCATCTGTGGGGACCAGCCAATAGCAGCAGACACTGTCTACTGGGCCTTTTGCTTACAAATTGGTGGCTAATGTGCTGATATACATAAATATGTTGTATATATGTGTACACATGTGGGCTTTCTTCTTCAACAACACAAAGGCAAAGGACATTGCACAGCATCAGCATGGTGTTGAACCTCAGCTAACCCACTTTGATTTTCTTAGATGCATGTTACTCTGGCCCCATCAACTGCAGCAAAGGGTGCTCAACCACCAAAGCCAGCTCAACCACCACAGAAATCCTCGCAGCCATGCTCTGCCCACGCTCTGTCCAGGCTGGTGGTAGACCGTACCCAAGATGGGCTGGGAGCAGTGATAAAAGTGATGTCCGTGGGAGTTCACTGCCGGCTTCAGTGAAATAGGATCAAGTCTTCTGTCACTTGGCAACCTGCTTTATCAACATGAACTTGTATCTCTCTCTGCTGCCGTTTTTCCAAAGGCTATTCATGGTTCAAAGCTGTAGACAATACTGTTCCTTTCTTCACTCACTGCCACCTAGTTATCTCTGGCAGAGTGTGACTCTGGAGAGAAGCAATTTGAGAGAGGAAATACATTGGAGATGGAAATAGCATGGAAGATACAACAAGGACTCAACTTTCTTGTTTCTATCTCACTCAAGATTATGTTTCCTGACTACATCACTGAAGTCATTTGAGTTGTTCTAAAAATTATGAAACGAACAACAACAAAAAGTGTTCATGCACATTGCTGAAAATCTAGAATGATTCTGTTGACTTTCACTGTGTGGAAGTGGGAAACAGTGGTCAGCACTTGGCTTTGGCTAAAACATGAAATACAGGGAAGGTCCAGTGGCATGGAAGAAAGAAATGTCATGTCCCAGCCCAATACCTACATGGGAATGTTTGTATCATGTCCCAGTTCATAGCCTACTGGAAAACCCATCTTGGCCCTTTTAAACAGTCAATGTCATAAAAATTCGGTAGATGAAAAGAAAAATATTAAAATGTAAAATTCTACAAATAAGACTGTGTCAGGATAGCCTTAGTTGGAAGAAATGACTGACGAAACCAAAAGCTGCAGGTGTTCTTGGGTATCCTCTTTCCCTGGAAGTCTGCTGGATTAGTTCACCTGTATGAGAAGGAAGTTTGTCTTCTCAACATGGGCTTACCCAGAATTTCCTACATTTACACTGGAAATTGATTAAGAAGCTCTCACAAGTTTCATTCATGGAAAGGTGAACTGAAATAAGTAATAATCACAGGACAATTTTTATAGTATTTTAATCTCAACAAAATCTCTCTTGAAAGGTTCAAGTTACCCTCCCATGAGTAAATCTGATCTGATTGATTAGATTTTCTGAAAAATATATACATCATCAGCTGGTGATAAGTTTGCAATGAATTATCAAAAAGGTGTGAGGAAAAAGAAACAGAATAAAAAGAAACTGACAGTAAAGTTGTAAAAACAATAACCTTGAGGCACAACAGAAAACTTCTATGACATTTTTTCCCACTTAGATGATGTGCAACAGTTAAGGCTAAAAGGTCACCTCAGTGCTGGTGGGAGGGTGCAGTGGCTCTGCTTAGAGCAGTCCCTGAGGCTGGAAGGGATCAGGGAAGGCCCATGGGGCAGAATTCCTGCCGCAGCCCCACCACCTGGTACCCTTGACACCAGACTACAACACTGGTCTACAAAGTGACACTGGGACATGAGTTTATCTCCTCCATACTTCTCGGGCTGTGCATTGGAAAGTGTCCCTGGAAGAGTGGCTCTGAAGATGTGCCAGCCTGCCAAGCTGCCCAAAGTGAAACTTTCTGTCTATTTTGATAAAAGCCAGCTTGACTGCTAAGCTTTTTCTTGCCTGATCCCAAATGGATTTGGAGACAGGGAAATTTATGAGAAATAAACAGCTACAGTTAAATAAACACTTGTAGGCTGCTGGCTATCCAGGCAGACCAAAAAGAAAAGAAAAAAAAAAAAGAAACTTGACAGCAAATATTAGCAACAGATTTTTAACAGGTGGAGAAATTATCTTATGTATCTAGGAAAGAAAATAAAACAGGCACTCCTAAATCAGCAGCCCTGATTTAAACATGAGTGTTTAAATATAGTGTGTGAGCAGCAAATGAGTTCTAATTGAGGAAAACTTGTAAACAAACAACAACTTTCATCTGCAGCATCGGGCGCAATACAGGATTTGTGCTGGGGGATGGACCATGCTGCCAAAACCCAGACCTGGCAGTGGGGACCTGTAAGGGCTCTTATCTCCTTAATGACTTTCAAGGCAGAAGCATCCTGGAGCAACGAGGAACCGCAAACCTGAACTCAGTTCTTAACGTCTGGATGAGCAAAGGGAGTGGCATCAGGTCAGTGAACCAGGTGCTCAAGGGGATCCCGGGACTGCTCCATCTTGCCCAGGTGCTGCAGAGAACTTGAACGATGTCTGGAGGCAGCCTTAGAGCAATCAGGCCATGATGAGAGTCTCTTTTTTAATCCACCTTTGAGAGATGTCATTTGTCTTGAAGTGAGAGAGTTGAAGGTCCTTTCCAGCACCCGTGTAGGTAGGCATCTGATCCTTGCCCCATTCCTTCTTGTTCTGGGTACAGACTTGCCTCAACATCCAACAGCTATAAAGTACGATGAAGAAGTATCTGAGGAACCACCTGGGAAAGCGGAAGTAGCAGAAAGGAGGGAATGTGGCTGGAAAGAAACCTCTGAAAGATACCTGGACCATGGTCAGGAAAGAAAAGACTGTTGCAGCAAAGCATGCAAGTTAATGCTCAGCCTGCGATGCAAGAGCAGGGGAGATACAGCACATCAGGAAATGTCTAAGAAATGCAGTTACAGTTAGGCTGCAAACACACAGAGCATGCCAAGGAAGTAACCTTGAATCTCTGCTGGTATTTTTCTCCAGAAAGCAACAACAGGATATTACAAAGAGACAGAAACATAGACATGGTTGCCAGTGCTTACCTAGATGTATAAATTACCTGCCCTGGAAAGGAACAATTTTCCCTGGAAAGGGAAAAGTGTTTATGCCCAGTTCCAGACCAGAGCTCCTTAAAAGGCAAGTGCTGGCAGGGCTGGCAGCGGTGCCCTGCTGAGCTGTTGCAGCCAGATGGAGGTTTTGACAGTGGGATGGATGCATTCAGCATTAGAGCTCAGCATTCCCACTGCATCCACAGGGGACGGGCCATCAAAACCACTCCTGTTGCAAGAGAGGTGGACTGAAGCAGCCGAGCTGTGTGTGCATCGGGTATCTGCTGCTAGGAAAAGTAGTCCGCCCTAACTCAGTTTTTACTTCCAGAAGTTTTAATCGCTCTCTGCTCCAATAAACAATTAATCACTCCAATGAGCTGAACTAGAAACTGGCAAATCAAAGCTGCCCTTGTTTTGAAAACACTTTGCCCACAACCCCCAGTTTAGCATCATACCCCACAGCAGAAGAAACACAAACCCAAGCAGAATATAGCACCCGCAGCTCCCAACTCAAGTACCCAAATTTAGGCATGTAGATAGAGCAGCTTAACCCTGAGGATTGCTGGGATCCATATAGACCACCAGAGTCAATGGAAGCAGCAGGTGCTTGGAAACACTGCAAATCAAAGCACTCATTTAGGGCACTAAATATAGAGCAAAATTTAAACACTCAGGCTGGAAAATGTTGGCCATGTAGTCCCTCTGCTGCATTTTGCTGCAGGTCCTGCACACCCAGGCTTCTGCCACACAATGCCCATAGAAGGTGCTGGGACTCCGCTCCCACCACTGCTGCTCATTAACAGGTTTTTATCCATGGTGACACAGTGCAAAGTAGGTTCTCCTCCTCACTTTTTTAGAGGATATTGCTGCACTTGAGATAACCTCACTGGTTTATCTATACTGAAAGCAATGTCAGCGGGCTGTCAGAACACCTCCCTGCTGAACTGCCACATCTGTGGCACCTCGGGGCTGTGCTCAAGGGTTGTCCCCAGGCCACCATGCCAGGGACCCTTGCCAGGCTGAAGTTTGCACCCAGGCACCCCCAGCAGTCCACTGGGGTTCAGGGAGCCAAGGCAGCATCCGCATGCTTCTCAGTGCGTACTCAAGGATATTGCAAGAGAGCAGAGATCTTTATTACCAATTTTTTTATTCTTCTGTCAGTTTGGTTTTTTTTTTAAGAGAAGGGGGGGAAGAGAAATACAGAAGAGACCTGGCTAATCCACACTCACTTTTTAATTTGCCCAGACGTTCAACTCCAGCAATACCATATTTTGTCTTCTGTTGAGAAACTGCTGCTCTCACCCTTTCCATTTGCTTTTTGGAAAGGGAGATTAAATAATGTTGCACTACTTGAACCTTCAGTGCCCTGTGGAGGAGCCAGCCCTGCCCAGGGGAGTTTCAGCCCCGTGGAAGGCAAGCCTGGTCAAGGATGTCACCTTGGCTGAAGCAAACACTGGCTTTCATGCCTCCTGTGTAGGCTGACTTGGGGTTTCAGCACTGAATGGCCCTTTCTCACACCCCTTTATACCACTTAATAAGCAACACATGGAGGCTTTTGGAGCATAGCCCAGTCATGTAGACATACATCAGTGAAAGGACCACCAAAGAGAGAAGAACTAGATAAGCCACGTGGCAAAAAGAGAAACAGATATAAACTGTCTCTGAATTTTTAACCCATAGAGAGGTCACGTCCTGGGATTGCATCCAACAAGGGTACAAAAGGAGGGACAACCTCCCTCTCGCCAAGAGCTATCATATACTATTTATAAATGATGTAATGCTTATAACATCATATAAAAATACAGCTCCTAAATATACAAAACTGCATTTTGGAGCCATTTCTGAATGGAGTTGTTTATGTTGTTGCTTTTTCCAGCACTAGCAGGTATGAGGACCTAGAAAAGCCCCGACAAGGTATTTCTTCTGCTCCTAAATCAATGAGCTGTCTGCTGCAGTTCTTAGACATAGGCAAGCTTTTAATAACAGGCAGGTCACTGATGACCAGAGTTGTCACTCTTTGCTAGATAAGGGTGTGGAGAAACCATCTAGGCTACTCTCCTCCTGGCTTAAGCAGCCATGTGTCTGCCTGTGTGAGCACAGGACAATGACCACCATCCACTCAAGTCTTCCTTTGCCTCTCCTCTAACAGCAAACCACAAGTGCTGGTGGTGTAGCATAGACATGGGCATTTTGGCCTCTCTTTGGCAAGCATGGGGCTGCAGACATCCCACTTTTGAGAAAGAGTGGTGGCTGTGACTTGATACAGAGCTCTTTACCAGGCAAATCAAAGGGGAATGAACAATGCAATGCGGTACCTACCTAACCCTCATCTCGCTGCAGCAGTGTTGTCCAAACTACAGTTTTCTTCCACGCTCACCGAAGCCACATCCTTTTCAGTCTCCTCCCTGTTGGCAAGGCTGCAGGGTAAGCTCTTCTACTAGCCATGTCTGCATGAGTCCTGGACATTAGTTCCCCCCACCAAACAAAGTAGATCAGGCCCAGCATGGACCCCCTCACCTCACTTTCCATTGCAGACAGTCACAGGTAGAGAGACCTTCTCCAGGGACCCCGGCCCTCAGAGTGGCAGGATTCAGACAGCTTCGCAACAAGAACAGGGCACATACAAAGCCAAGGCATGAAAAAAATATCTCCATTTCCTCATCAGTCTTAAGGTCAGCATGGTCCAAAAAGTAACCAGTGCACCAAGGACTGTCAAAAAAGGATTTGAACAAAGTGAAGAACAGTGCTGGTCTCTGTGGGGTGACCATGCATCAGACATCTTTCAGTTTAGCCATCCCAACTCAAAAATTGGCACAAAATAATTCACAAGGGTACAGAGCTCATAAAGGAAAAATACTTGGAAACACAGAACAGAATCTCTGCAACTAGAGACAGAAGGGACTGGGACTCAACCCCAGGGAGGGCTGTCTGCATCATAAACCCCAAATGTTGTAGAGATGGAACAACTGCTTGCTGTATTCACATCATCTTATCAAGGAACAGGGTCATAGCAAACAGAAGGAAATGCTTTTCTACTTAATTCATCATGAAGCTGTGCAACTATTTACTGCGGGATGTTGTGGAGGCCTGAAGGATAGAAGGAAAGAGATGATGCCATGGAGAAGAGGTGTCTATCAAACATATCTAGCTCAGGAAGCCCCTAAACCACCAATCAACAGCAGCTAGATGGGTATGAAAAGGGTTCATGCTACAATTTGCTGCTTGTTTACACTTTCTCAAAGCATCTTCCACTGGCCATGACAGGACACAGGCTACTAGACTAGATGGACGTTTGATCTGCAGCAGTACAGCTGTTAGCTGAATCAACTTCCACCCACAGCTAGAGCTCTGTTAATTAATAGGTGGAGTTATGCCCAGAGTTACACCATCAGGCAGATGGCCAAGCCTTCAAAGGGCCTTATGCGTGCTGTTGTCAGAGCGGTTCCCAAACCTGCTCCACAGCTCCCTGCTCAACCTTCTTTACTATTAAGCCTATCAGCACAGTAAATCTGCTGCAGGGAGACGTCCCCTCAAACCCAAGCCTCCTTCAGAGGGTAGGAGAAATGGTAGCACAGCAGCTGAGAAAGACGTAAAAGTTTTTTAAAAAAATAAATCTTTCCCCACCAAACAGGGCTGAAGGATTTGCATTTGTTTGGTTTTGTGGGTTTTTTTGACAGAACATTTGAAAGTGAGTCTCTGGGGAACCCATAGACCAGAAACCGGCCACAGTCTTGCATCCTTGCAGGTTTGTCACATTTATAGCTTCACAGAGATCCTTCTCACTTACCCAACACTGAAAAAAGTAAGAAATCTTAGGTTTGTTTTAGAATTCTTGCATCTCAACTTCTTGCTGGTGTAAGTTTTCGTATTCTCCATGTCTCTGGGGTTATATGAATAATAGGGATGGGGTATCACTAAGGTGAACAAAAGCATAACAGCTCCTAAACAGTACCTCTTTAAGGAATCCATGACTTTATTTTTTTATTTTCTTTCCTATTTAGAAAAATTTGAAGCAGCTTTGGTGCCAGGGAAAGGCATTAACTGAAGTTCCACCTCCAAGCTCCCAAAGACCTCATCATCTCTTCACCCGAGCTAGCTGATTTACATAGTCCTTTCATGAAGGTATCCACAAAAAACCTTTTGAGAAGGACGTGCTCCATCTGCATAGTTGTTGGAAAAGGTTATAGGTATGAACTATGGGACTTGTTATTGGCTACAAGAATCAAGACAGCATTCCTGACACTTTGGGAAATAACATGCCTTGTGCAAACCATGCTGATTCTCTGCAAAGAACCTGTGTTTGAAGAAGAGACATTTTTACACTTAGTCTAAGTCCCTGTCATGCTGAAAGAAATCCCTTGTACACAGAGCAAAGGCAAAATGCTCCACATAGTAGTATATAAACATTGCTTGTGTAATGGGAGCTGTAAAAAGGACTAAATCCTTCCCATGTTCATCCCATCTCATTCCCAAGAGGACCTTTTGTTCCTTTACTGCTTTATTAGCCCATTCTTTATTCCACCATCTGTGAGTGCCCATCTGTGATGAAAGATAGGAGAGGAGGCTAGTTAGGGACTGTTTTGCAGCACTGAACTGAGCAAGTCTGAGATACACATCATTTCTCCAAAGCAAGAGCAGGATTCCTACTACAAGGGACTCAAGACACCTTCACTGTAGAGGAAGGAGAAAACACAAAGTCAACCTTGACATTCCTCACTCACCGTAAGTCCCATGTAGGTCACAGCCAGACTGACAGAAGGGGTTTTAAATGCCTAGGACAAACTACTTGAACCCTCCTTCAGGCCCATCCTTTCTCCGTCACATCCAAAGGACTGAAATGGCCCATCAGCAGTCAAAACCAAGGAAACAAGTACTATATGTGTGACTGGATTGAACCAACCAAAATTCCTGTGCAAGTTCATTCCATGCTACCTCACAACTGGCATTACAACTAGTGTCCTCTGCAGCTTTCAAGGAGGTAACCAAAATGCTTTTCAACTTTCACATTGTTCTTGAAAAAATATGGGGCAGCACTGCGTTACTTTGCTATATGAACTACCTTACCATCCAAGCACAGTTTGAGCTCAGGAGGACTAATTACATGGTTTGCCAGAAAACAAACTAGACAACAGCAAATGGATGAAAGAATTGAACTCAGCAAGTGTTTCAGGTTAGCACTAGACCTTGAAAAGAGCCTCAGAGAAGAAAAATTAACCTGGAACTACTCATTGCCTAGGAAAATCTCAAGGAAGAGCCCATTTTCCTCATTACATAGTTCTTGTAGCAGATACTATTCTGGAAGTAACATAATGATTAGTACATATGCACCAGCAAGAAGTTGAGATGCAAGAATTCAACATTGTAAAATTAAGTCAAAAGGAAACAAAATTACTGAATAAGGCAATGTGGAGCAAGTGAAGATGACACAATTTAAGAGCATCATAGAAATAAAATCTGCATAAAACAGATTAAGGTTAAACCACACAAGTCACAAACTTTACTTTTTGTTTATCCTTCTCTTTTATTCATCATTTCACATATCTCAGTTTACATCAGCTGCCCTTGGTCATCACATCCAGGGGGCATAAAATAATTCTTAGTTTTTTTGGCTGGCAAAGAGCACTTCCAGGTTGAACCCTTGGCCATGCTGATTTTGCGAGTCCACAGGGGAGCAAGTGCTGGACACAGCATTAGCCACTGAGGAGTGCTCTGCCCCTCTGTTTAGAGCACGGGGGGAGGACCAGTATACCATATGCCATTTCAGTGGTAGGAAGGAGGGTGCCAGCTCACTGCTGCACAACAGAACAGCCACAGCCTCCTTATGTACAGTCTATTTCTCCTTTGGCCTACAGCAACAACACCCATTATGTTTATTTGTATTCAGGAAAAACCTCCAAGGGGCCATCTCTGCACTAAGTACATTACGAGTATCAGAATTTGCTCTTTTGGAGCAGGTACTCGCACATCCTGCAGACTCTGAAAATAGCGCATCTTACAGAGAGACCTTTCTACCCTGGCACTGTCCCCAATGGTTATAGTGTTGCTCCCACTACTTCTGAGGATAATGGCAGCCACTAAGTTTTCCCAAGGCACTATGAAGTTGATTTTAGAAAGTCATAATTGAAAAAAGTCTCAGCTCCTTATCTTTGTTTTGGATTTCTCCTCCCCCATCAGCCTTTCTTCAAAGGCAAGAGACAGATATTTGAGAAGTGGAAATCAAAGACAACAATTGAATTTGATCTTGAGAACTGACTTAGAAACAGCTCTCACTTACCAAGATAACAGACAAGCCAATACTCCAAGGAAAACAACAAAAGTAGCTGCATGATGACTGCAATAAAACTCTGCTAGGGTTTAGAATTGTGCCTTGGAGGTTGATAGCTATTAGGAAAAATTAAACTTTTATATTCCCTATTATCTTACATAAGAGTTCACCTTTTACTACAGAAAAGTGTCTATACAAGCGCCATTCAAGTCCCTGTAAGAAACAGACCTAGACATACTAAACTGAAATTGGAGCATGACAAGTAAAACGTGAATGGCTGCAGAAGAGAGCAGAAAGCTATCACTTAAAAATCCAGCTCAGTTTGGCAAGAATACCTCAAGCCCCTGCATGCTCAACAGCCCTTTCATCACCCAAGGAAGCAAAACAAAACTTAGAGAAGCCTCTGCTCAGCAGCTGGGAGGAGAGCCATGGCAGAAAAAGCACTTCATATGCGCA
Source organism: Chloroceryle amazona (assembly GCA_027560015.1). Lineage (NCBI taxonomy): Eukaryota > Metazoa > Chordata > Aves > Coraciiformes > Cerylidae > Chloroceryle > Chloroceryle amazona. The sequence continues at coordinate 69,044 of JANHFX010016684.1, read as the reverse complement.
GTCAGTAGCTGTCAGCTAAAGACAGCCCTCGTAATCTGCAGGGGCAGCACAGGGAGAGTCCCCATTTAGGGACTGGTGTCCATGTCTCGAGACCACACATGGGATACCACCTCCTACACACACTGCTAGCAGTGCAGTAGTGGGCAGAGCAGAACATTGGCTCAGGAAGTGTCAGCACTCGGGTGCAGGCTGTAAGCTCGGCTTACAGGAAGTACCGGTATTAAATCAGGACTTTCACTCCACCATTGTTTAGCCTCATCACACCACAACTCCAAGCAGTTAGAAAGCAAACACAATCTGAAGTATCTTACACACAATGAGGGAATCATTTTATTAGATTATGGAAGACAGCAGCATTACAGTACAAAAAGTTACAAGAGTAGCAGAAAAAAAAAAGTGGTTTTGGTTTAAATCCTCAGGATTATACTGGGGAACATGAGAAGGATAGTACCCTTTTCTAAACTAACTCCTAACCAGGTTATCAAAATAAGTTTTGAATATTTAGCACAAGTAAAAAAGTTACAACAAACATCGTTATAAAATGCTTTAATAAATAGTTTCTTTTCTGAAAGTTTTTTTTTTTAAGAACATGTCAAAAAAATGTACTAAAACAGAAGATCCTGCAAAGCAAATCCTGTGTTCCTGTATAAAATAACTGGTTTCAAAACATTCACGTTTACATTGTTCGTGGGCCAGAGCTGATACTCTCAAACATCCACTCCTCTCCCTCATAGGGTAACTAGCTGTAGGTAGTGTTACGCTGATTCAGTAACTAAAATATAGTTTGCCCAGTTAATAGCAATAATAAAGCCTTAAAAAAACAACAAAAAAAACCCAAAACAAAACAAAAAACCAAACCCAACCAATGCATAAGCCTTCCATTACAAAGAACCATCTTTAATGAGGTACTCCCATCTTCTGAGCTTGCCAGACTTTTTTCTTTAGAGCGAAAGATGAATAAAGCACAACAGAAACAAGATTGAGGAAAATATTGTTCCCTTCATTAGGCCTGTATTTAAACGCAAAAAAGTAATACCACATGTAATTAACATATTCACAAAAGAAAAACAATGCCTTGCTATGTTGGTACTGTACAGTAGATGCACCCATTAGTGTTCTTGAGATGGGCTGAGCATGGGGATAAACAAACATTTCTGGATTTATTTACACATAAGTGGTTACGTTCCTATGTAAATACAAATGACCAACAGATTTCTAACATTGATTGTATTAACATCATATTCTAATCTGGACATAATACCAAAAAAAAAAAAAAGTCTTATAAACTGCCATAAAACCTCCTTTTCTGCAACATAAATTAAAAGGAATGACATGTAAAAAAAAGACCAAAATATTTAAGTTATTAAATCAAATATACAGAGTGATTCATTTAATATGTACATATTTACAAAAAAGCACTTTCACTATTAGAAAATAAACTGTGTCAGTTGGGGAACCTAGAGTTCTCACAATTAACTATATTGATATGGCAGTCTTTGACAGTTGCTATAGAAAAAGTTTAATCTCAAGGCACTTGTCACATGCTTCAATACTGCAATTCTAAAGTAATTAAACAGAAATAAAAAGGCCACTTTTAAACCACAGTTGAAAGATCTCTATAATTTTTTTTGTTCCTATTACAAAGTGTGTAAGGCAAATTTGGAAAAATCTTACAGAAGCTACTAACGTAACAAGTGCAGTGAGCTGCCATTAATAGAGATTCAAAGTCAAGAAAGCAGTTTAAAGTTCATACAATTTCCTCAACCAGGAGGTTTTAAAGCCACCATTAAATTAGAGCAAGTAATAAAAAGAAATACATTCTGTAAACAGTGTACAGTCTTTTGTAATAAACTTTACACATATTGAAAATACAACCTCTCCTCTGCCACACAGCGAGTGGATTATAAGTAAACTTTACAAAAATAGCAACTATCAAAGATTACTCATTCTTTTCATCTGACAGTCATTGAATAATTTATACAAGGCTAAAGAAACAAAATAAATTTTATTTATTATTTTTATTTATTTTATTTTTTTACGCAAAATAAAGAAACTATGAACATTTGACTCCAGATACTTTTAGTCCTTGATGCAAAGTGGAGATGCCAATTTTTCCCCTCCCCAGTAAGCGTAGGCACAGTCTGCCTACGTTCCAAATACAGGTTAGTCTCTACTGCCTTCAAAGTTTGATGCATTCACATTTTTTACAGATCTGTTGTCCATTTTGCCTATTTGATGGGATTTCTTTACTGGACTGCTCTCTGATGTGTCAGGTGCCTTTGTCGGCAAAGGCTTTGCAAGTTTGTGAGAGAGGAATTTGTCCATTTCCTCATCTCTTTCCTCCTCTTCATCCTCCTCTTCCTCATACTCTACGTACTCCTCTACTGCATCACAAGTTCTTTTTTGAGGAGCTATGAAGTTTTTGCATTCATAACGAATGTCTTTGTTACTGTAAGATCTGTCTATAGGATTTCTTATGGGATTTAAAGGCGCCCACTGGTTATTGGCACCCTCTTCTCTGGGAGGACGACTTCTCTCTCTCTCTTTTCTTCTCTTCCGAGTCCACCACACGCAGATGATTATACAAGTCAGCCATACAATACTGAATACTGCACAAAGAATGGGAACCAAGTAATCTAGAGGGCAAATGAAAAAAGACAAAGCCTTGAGTTAATAGAACTAGATGTATAGCAGTGGTCATCTGCAAGAGATGTATTCATACATCACTACAGTTTAGCCCTAGAAAGATTTTTGGGAGAAAGGAAATAAGATGTCATTACCGTACAGTGGTAACTGAATGCACTAATCTAAAAAGGCTCTTTACTGTTTTAAACCAAGTTAGAGCTTTCACTGCTTAACGATGAGGGGGAATGCTCCACTTGAGTTATTTCCCTTCAAACAGACAAACTGGTTATAAAAGCAGCATCTCTTTCTCAAGCACCTAAGGTAAGCTGGCCCAGGAAACCTCAAGTAATGACACTCAAGAAAAAAAGCCTACCCTTTTAGGAGGCAGGCTATAGAGAAGTACTACGCCTCTAAGTTGTTCTAAAAATACTGTCACTTGCATCAGAAATATATCCTGTGTTTACTATCAGAAAGAAGAGTCCTTTCCCATCAAGCCCACATACAGGTTAGAGCTATGTAACCAATCATACACTCTTTAGGATGTTCCAGTTCTACTTCAGAGTAAACCAGCAAAATACTGTCACTAGAGAGGTCTTCACTGCTCAATCAATAAATAGCAGGAGTTAAGGCAACTGCTTTCCTCCACATTTCCAGTCACAAACCCCGCTAGTGCTTTCCCAGCCACACACTCAGATTGTTTCTCTATGAAACCATTCCTAAGAATTTATGTATATTTGGATTCCCTGCCCCCCCCCAAGGGTTTTACTGCTGGGATAGAACAATATTTTTCTATTCTTCATGAGCAAGAATCTACACATGGTAAGAGGCAGTATAACATGATGTGCTTTGCTTTTTGTAGACACAAGAACTGTGGAAAAGCTCTGCAGACAAATGCTGTCAGCCTACCACTCTAACCTCTGATCCAAATGTAAACTCCCTCCTGCAGTTTTGAGACAACTGCTTACAGAATAAACTACAAATGGCCATACAAAAGCAACCAACTGCTTCAACACCACAGTCATTCATTCTAATCTTAAAGCATCTTCTGAACATTTTCTTACATGGAATATGACACATGCTCAAATATTTCCTTCTGGTAAATGGGGATGAATAAACTGAACATGGTTGGACTCAAGGGATCTAAAAATTGTATTTTTGCAGTTTGGGTAGGGATTGTACTCTTAGAAGTAACTACTATACTCTCTTCATTTTTCAAAAGCAATCTAATACTAAACCATAAATGGGAGGGGAAATATTTCCAGGGGAAAAAAAAAAAATCAACTCTTCAAACCAGCTTCTCCAATATTAGCAGTGAGTACAAGCTTTGTATTCTATCACATCTATTTTGTCATGCGACTGTGGATGCAAGTTTACTTAAAGTTCTCTCATACAGAGAGCTGTCTGTATACAAATTCCAAATTCAGAATATTTTTTCTTAAAGCTAAAGGTAACTAATGAAGTGTCTAAATGATCATCTAGACATTTGAGCATCCCACAGAAATGAGATTCTCAATACAGACATAGGGCTTTACACCACATTTTGTGATGAGTTTTCACCTACCTTACCCAGTTAAGAGGTAACAAACCAAACCAAATCAAATCAAAGAACGTGAGCATCCAGGTTACAGTTTACTACTTTAAGTGGAGTTGTTATGAACCGGAGCCAGTGGTCAACACTGAGCATCCCTATTAAAATGAGGAGTCCAGAAACCGCTCTCTAGCGGTAGCTGCAAAGGGGAAGTCAAAGTCTATCCACTTTAAGGGAATCTTTGAACTGTATTGAGGTGGGAAGCAAAGTAATCCCCATCCCTTTTGGCCTAGGATTTAACATTCACCATCAGAAGGAAAAGAGGTTGAGGTATGTCATAATGTCAGGTCAATTCTTTAACATCTATGCGATTTCTGTTCAAGAGAAGAACAAAGCTGGTAGCTCCTTCAAGGGAGGGGAGGAAATAGCACATTTGCCAAGACTTGAAGAGATGAAAGGCATTTCCTAGAAGGGAAATGCAAGGGAAGTGGAACCAGGCAATTTACTAATTGTTTGGACTATAGGTGAAAAACTTCTAAATAATTACGTTGAGGAGGTCTAGGAAAGATTTAGAACAGTCTTCTACCATTCTAAGATTGCCAGTCTGGGGCTTAGTTTAACTGAAGGCTACTAGAGATCTTCCCTGAGACCATCTCCTGCCTCCCTAAGGCAAGAACACAGGCAAGCAAAAGTCTTCAACTGCTTATTTTGGCATAGCTCTTGGAGAGCCAATATTCAGAGATAAAGGTCTCTCCAATCACACCGTATCCTCTTTAAGATGAATCTCCTCAACATGACATTTTAAGCCAGTTGTGCACTGCTGAGAGGCACATGCTGAAAAAAGTGTGCAACGTTTTACATTATCATGGCCAAGTACTGGAAGATCCTAAACATGTTATGGTAAATAATACATAAGCACTTCAGAAGAGACATAGTATCACTGTCTTCTCCCCCTTCATGCTTTCATTACCTCCCAGCCCCAGTTTCTATAGTGTAACATCATCAAAAGCAGAGGTTAAGGTTAATGCAGGAGAATTTGAAAATATTTGATTAGCATATGAGAACTCCTAACCTTGTGAAAGGTATGCTAAGACTGGACAACAGGGTTGGAAACTCAAGAGCTGTAACAGTGGCAGGGGTAGGTGGGGGCAAGGTTAAGTTTAAACTAACACACAAGCACAGTATCTTGATTTAAAGCCACTCTCTATTCAGTTAGTAACAGCAATTAAAGAAACAACTTGAAGTATCATTTTCCTCAACATGTAAAGAAAGATAAGAAAAGACTGAGAGTAGAGGAACCAAAAATGCTTACACACAGAGAAAGTATACATTGGGAACCTTACCTGATGATGAATTCCCAACAACGATGGTCTCTACTTTGACTTCAGTTACTGCCAACATAACCGTGCTGTTCTGACGCTTAGTGATTGCATTTACTATTGTATTAGCAGCATTCTGTATGAGACTATTATCTTGTTCATCTCGATGCGGGACAAAAGACTAAAAGGGGTGAATGGGAAACCCCAAAAGTTATTGCAATCACCTAAACATGGCATTCTAGTTTTTAAATCCAGCTACATCTTAATTGAGTTCACTAAGTTGAATTTACCTGACAGTAGTTATAAGCAGTACCCAAAATTTTACTGTGGTAATAACATGGCTGGCTCTTTCAAACTGCAGATGCGATGTCAGACTTGGTGGGTAGAACACCTACTAGTTAATCTAGAATACCTCAAATAAAAGCCAGCTGACTTCCATGTTTCTTACATTACTGAGCCAGCTCAGTCATAGTTTGGAGCACTTCAAGACATGTGAATTACCTAGACAGAAGCCTGGACTAAGAAAAGTCTGCTCCAACTATACCATGCACTTCGCTTCCTGCATCATGGCTTAGCATGCTCTTCACAGCAGTGGTAGACACAGACAGTCCAGCTTCTCCCTCTTCTCTCCTTACTACGAAAATTAACTCTTTGTTTGAAACTACAAAATACACAAGCATGGGGCAATTGGGCTGTAAATGCCTCTAAAGCAGGTCTTTAGCTCAGTAGGGCAAGTTACTTTATCTACTCAGCTTGTCCTTCCACTATCTGCTTCGCACTTAAATATTTAACAAACGTCCCGAAGCAGCCATATTCCAAATGCACAGCAGAAACTTCTACACAAGATGCAATCCAGCCACCCGCAACTGCATCTCCTTACTGAGCAGGATAGCCCAAGATTTCTGACAGAAGAGGTAGACACCTGTTCATTCATCTGAGCTGAAATAGTCTTTAGAGAAATTTATAAGGCCATTGTGGTAGCCTTCTTTCATTAACGAAGCCTGCAGTTTCAGCTCTCTAGCATTACAGGAAATTGTGAGATGACAAAAATCTCTGCAGTCAGGCTAAACCACAGACTGCAGTATCCGAATTGAAGCGAAACAAGCATAAACAACCTCTTCCCCAGCCTAAATTAGTAAGAAAGTATTTTCCTATATATTACCCCAAGTCTCATACTTACAATAGCAACTTCCACTGCATTCTCTGTGGAGTAAGACAGATCACATAATATTATCAGTGTTCTGTCCCTAGAAACGGTCCTAGCAGCTGGTAGATACCGGATTTCAGAGCAGATATTTTCAGTTGTAGTGCCCTGTTAAAAGCAAGGGAGATCGTTTAACTTCAGCTCAAGTAAAAAAGGTACATAAAAATAAACATCTTCATAGGTTTTACAGTTAATGAGACCTGATGAAGGCAGAAAAGAGCAGCAAGAGAAGGGCAAAAAAACAAAGAAAAGGGGTTTGGAATGAAGGGTGAGGAACTGAGCTTGCATGAGTATCCTAGTACAATCTGAGCCCACCTTGAAATGTAAGAAAGTAGTTCTTTAAGATTTTAAAAAAGATTTGGGTGTGAACTCTAATTTTACCTGGCCCTTTAGAAAACATGCATTTAATAGCAACAGAGAAGTCTAATAATAAATCTTGCAAGTTTGATAGCAAAGAGTCATATTGGAAACATTAATCTTCCCTGCTTCAACATGGAATACAACCCTACATATATTGCCATACTTCATTAATAATTCTGTTATTACCTGAGGGACTTTGTCTCCATTAAAAATTAAAGTAATTCTAGCACAGTCATTGTCCAAGTATCCAGAATTAGGCAGACACTTGATATTAGCAGGCAGAGGTTCAGAGGCACTGCATTCTCCCCACTCTGTGCACGGTGGCTGAAAACATTTCATATACTTCTCCTGGCATTCTTGACCCATGGGACACTGGTAATTTGAATTATCCCAGTGTTTGTGTAACAGACAAGGTTTTTTCCCACACCACACCTAGAAATTAAAAAGAACAAAGTACTGTTACAGTTTGTGCTTATTTATCAAATAAGAATAAGCAATTCACATAAGATGAATCTGTATTTTGATACTGCTGTAGCCCTAGTAGCAGATGGGAGTTGCTCTTCCACAAAATGAGGACATTCTGTATGGACAAGAGAGTAAAACCTGCTCAAAGACTACCTGACACCACTAACCAGGCATATCTCCTTAGAGGGCTATGGATTTGTTCCACATCACCAAGATACACCAAAGTATTTCTTTTGCACTAGTCAACTAAGCTTCTATCTAAAATCTAAAAAGAGAAACACCTCCATAAAGATTAATCAGCATTTATACTGAGATCCTTGACACAGAATGTTGAAGATACTCAGAGATGATGCACTTAGGTGACAAGCAGCACCACTTTTAACCACTCTCCCAGAAGGTAACAGTGTGTTGGTACCTTCAAGTCACTCAGGTACAGCAAGCTTCCAAACACAGCTCCATTTCACGATGCAACCTTTATGATTCTATATAACACTATACAGCTATTAGTATAGGAGCTTATGTATTTCTTAGAGCACAATTGTCATCAAGGAAGCATATTTGTTCTATTATGCATGAAATAACTGAAAACCATATATGGTTAAGCTTCATTTACCACACCACCCATTACAAGATTCTCGTTACCTTCTTGTACTGCTATCTTCTGAAGACATCTCAAACTTGAAATTGCAACACCTTAAAGGGTCTAAAATAGCATTTCTAAATAACTAAGCATAAGATTTAGTTATTTCTTTGCCTACAGTATGTACCTAGCTAGACAAAGTAAGGTCAAGGCTGCATAGATTAGTAAAATCCAGAGGTTTTTAAACTGGTGCTTCCAGTGAAATGTGGGAGACTGCTGTGGGAGGCAGCACTGTAAGTGTATTAGTGCTCAGCTGGAGCCACCCACCTAGCCCTACAACTTGTAAGCAGCACTGATCTTATCTCTCCAGCTGTGATGTAAAGCTACACAGATACTACAAATCCACTAAGAAATGCTATCTCAGGAGGGTTGAAAGGAGCACATTACTGACTTGCTCAATCTGCATTTAGGTTAGTCTTATTTTTAATTTTCAAGTCACAACCACCAGGAATATACTCCACAATAAACATACAAAGGTTGCAATTTGTCAGATCATAAATCTGCTAAATGACCAGACAAAAAGGTCGTTATTACCCACTGAAGAAACTTTTCTTCCTACACGCCGTTTACCTTGGAACTAATGTTTCACAAAAATTAGGAGCTCTAAAACTGTGTTTGCAAATCTTTGGCAGAGTGATTTATTTATCCTTACAAGGATCATGAATCCATTCCAGTTTATATTTCCTTTTCTGCAAAGAGTACCTTTCTGCTTCTAGAGAGCTTGTTCTAGCAGTAACAAGCAGGACAATAGCTTAGGAATATAATGCAAGTATTTTTACAGGAAGTCATTAAATACTTTGTTTTTTGCTGGTTTTATTTACTTATTTTATTTAAACACAGGCAGTTCTGGGGGAGACCTGTGCAAGAGTCTACGTGGCAAAACCCAAAGATTAAGTTGTGCATGAAGAATGGCAAGTTTGTTTCAGCTGGAAGGATTTAAGAAAATAGGTCAAAATGCCTACCTTGGTGCAGTCAATACGGCCATCTAAACAGTGGCAGTTGTTGCATTCTTGATCCCACCTGCTTCCATGGGGAAAGGTGATTCCTTTAAGCCAGCACGGCTTTCCAATTCCAATCACTAAGAAAAAGAAAACTCAGACAATTCACCTCTTCAAGTTACTAAGTTATACAAATTTAAATTAAAAAAAACCCCAACTAACTGCTGTCCCTTACACATCAGACTACTATATATAAAAATCCATGCTGTCTACATTGTACCCTTCAGGCTTTTGGGTAAAGACTGATAGCAGATATAGGAATACCTTCTTGGCACCTAGGACCAATCCTTCCAGGAGGACAAGTACATCGGTATCCATTTATTTCATCTATGCAAGTGGCACCGTATCCACAAGGGGAAGACTGGCATTCATCAATATCTAGATAGAAAATAGGTAAAACTCAATAGCAAGGACAGAGAAGAACACTGCAATTAAACATCTACTGAGAATAATCTGACAACACCTGCTTTCTTAGCAAGCATTGGACAGTTTGGCTTCAGAATTAATCTTCTAATTGAATAGTTCTACTATTTCAGCAGTAACCTCTAACACATTTCTCATAATTACACCACAGTGGAAGTTCTGGTGATCAAAGAAGCAGTCATATGCTGACTCATCTCACAGAGCAGGGGTATTGGACAGCTGAAGGTGCTAATGTCTTCTCCACATTCAGCTATAGAACTGAAGCTCCACATCCTGTTCCGGCACTAATCTCAGACATTTAGGCTTCCTAGAAAAGCATGTGCTTTCAGGAAGTTATCACAGTGCAAGAGCTAAACAATGAATTGGCTCAACAGTGCTCAAAAAGCGACTTACTGCAATACAATTTACCCTAAGGAAGAAGAGTAATAGTTTAGTTTATAACAGACATTTGACGTTACTACTTTTAATAACCTTGAAATAGTGAGTATATTAATTTGGTACATAAACAGCACAAAAGTGTCTTAAAAGAACAACCTTCTGCAATTCAGAGACTTAGTTGCAGAAGTTTATTGAAAAAGGTAGGGAAGCATAGCCCCTTGGAGATGCACAGCGATGTGTTACTTGTTTTTCTGGGGAGGCGACCAGTACTAATTTAGGCACCAGTCTACCGACAAAGACAACAGAAACCAACGTGTCAAGTTGTGAGCCGCACACACCAACTGCTTCATTTTCAACCATAACCACCCTCTGCACTAAGCTGAAGATGAAGTTTTATACAAATACAGAAATATCTAAACTGCTACAGGTTTTAACTACTCTTTCCTCCTTTAAGCTTTGTCAGTTTAAGATTCTCCAGCCTCTGTATACTGAAAAAAAGTGACTTCTCTGTTGTTATCAGCCATAAAACTGATTTTTCTCAGAGCTACTCCTTTTATCCATAGCAATCAAAAAAAATCTGCAGTCCCATTACAAATACATAGTATTTGTCTTTGACTACAAATAGTCCTCTCTGCACTTCCTGTCTGGAAAAGGAGAATTTGATATCCTCACTGTGCATCTGGATTGAGATACAAGACTATCTACCATCCCTGTTTCTATATCCAGAGATCACTAAGCTGATGTGACCCCAAGTGCTGCAGTCACCATCTGACTAGAGGTGTTAGCTCATTTACTATCTGCCAGAATGAGAAGGAAATCTCCACTGGAAGGTGCACTACCATACTGACAGAGGTAAATGATCAAGCCCAACAGCACTGAGGCTGATGAAGACTTGAAGTCTGATCTTGCAAAGAGGTAGAAATATAATAAAGTCACATGCAAGTCAAACCAGTAATATCTCATTAAAATATATATATAAAAATACCCGAACACCAAAACCAATCCCACAACACTTCAGTGCAGTTTTAAGGTCATCTTTGTCTTGTAGCTTTGAAAAACCTTTATCGTACTTTGCCGTGTTATACATGTCAGCACTACACTCCTGCTTTCAGCTTATAATTTTAAATGGAACACCAAGTGATATGTCATCCTTAAGATGACATATCCTTATCAAGAAAGATACTTAAAACTTAAGCTTCTATGAAGCTGCCACCCCAGAACCTTCAGAAATGTCTGACAAAATCCAGCAACAGTCCGACTATAATTTAAGCCAACTTGTTCAGTTCTGTTTAATGCAGAATGGAACTTAAATTGACATTATTTAAAAGTTGTCAGTACCTGTCTGACTTGACAGGTGGCTTCAGCTTCATTATTTAGAATTCATCTAACCTAATGCAGAAAGGGTCAGAATGCTGCAACCTTTCAGGTCTTTACCCATACAGGTACTTACTAATTCTGCAGTCAGGACCAGCAAAGCCAGGTGCACATTCACAGCGAAACCAATTCACCCCGTCAACACAGATGCCTCCATTGTAACTGTAAAAATAATAAACCTATCATTACACCAAGCATTCTGAGGGTAGATTCACTAGTCAAAAGAGGAGCAAAAGCCACAGGTCTCATGCTGCACGTTCAAATGCAAATTTCTATTGTGCCTATGAATAGTTTCTCACTATTCAAAAATGCAGAATTAAAAAGTACCTGCTAATTCATAATAAAAGTCTAACTTAAGCCATCTACATTGTTCCAGTGGTCTCTAACTAAAGCTTTGTTAATTAAGCATTCTGCTGCTATTTATGGAGGTGATTTATTCCCATCAACAGAGAAAGCATAATGTTAGATAAACAGTACTGCTTACTAAGTCACATCTTAAAACAACATCCTACAAAAACACATACACGCATCGGAAATCTATCAAGACATCTCAACAAGATAAAAGAGCACCGTAGAGTGAACACAGAGAGAACCTGAGGGGTTTTTTTGCAAGATTTTTTTCATATATGAAGTACAGGTTACTGCATCAGACTGGCCAACAGAGGTAGAATGTTTGCTTCAATAAACATAACAGTATTTTTCCCCTTCAACCATAAACATTAACCTCTATATTTAAAATGCTCCCATCGTATCTTCCAAAAAGTTAATTTCCTTTTTAAAACTCATTTATACAGAGTTCTTGATCTAACAGGACATTTTTTATAAGTTTACAACAAATAGTTTTAGATGACAGGTTTTGTTTTCTCTTTTTTTATTCTTCAAGCATCTACAATTGAGTTTCAATGTTATCAAGTCTCTTTCTCTTCTTACCACAGTAATTTACCAGTCAGTTCTGACATAATGACCACACTAAAATACTTGTATCTGTTCATATATCAATCAACTCAGGATTGTTTTGTGGTCTTTGTTGCTATCAAGGAATAGACAAGGCAGGGTAAAAAATTGTTTTCACTTTTTTACAGAGACTAGCTTCAATAATTTTAGGGTAGAATTAGTTCTAGCCTGGAATAGTAATCTATACTACTGTGTTCACTTATTTTCACAATAGGTACAGAACTGGAGTTCACACACTTACCAAGGATGAGGATTGCAATCATTGGTATCTATGAAAAAAACAGAAGAATACAGACTAGTGTAACTAGTGATATATTTATTTTCCTGATGTATAATATTACAGTTCCAAGAGATACTATATTTGATAAGGAAAAAAATAATACAGAACTGAACATTTTCTTCCATGCCTGCGAAGAAAGTTCAGTTAGGCCTGAGAGGGCAATGAAATACCTTAATTTTTTTAAGTAGACTGACAAATGCTAAATTTTACAATTTCCATGCATTTTGGTAGGTCAACAGCACAGACTGGTAGGCAGCATGACTGCAACATAACAGAAATAAAATAGGATATTGGTTCATTGGTAGTGGATAATTCAACCAGGCTCTAAAAGCTTTCTAAAGGATTACTACTAATTTGGCACTTCATATGTATACGGGCAACTAGCCAGATCTTTTAAACAAATCCTTCCCATTATAAATGTCTTTGAATTATTCCTCAGCATTTATTCCAGAACTGTCAGCTTTAAAACAGCTTATAAGGGCATATATCAATACAATAATTTCACAGTAGATTTAGAGCAAAAACGTAGCTCAAATTTAGATTTTTTTCTTTTTTTCTTCCTCTATTATGCCTTGGACAAAAAAGAAAGCAAAGGTGGGGGAAAAAAAACAAGCCCAAGTTCTTTATTCATTACTCGAGCATCATCTTCTTTACCTACCTCCCACCCTGAATGATTCAGTTATTTTGGCACATGAACACTGCAAACTTGCTTTGTTTCAGTTAACAGTTCTGTGCCAGAAAATCCTAATATTTTCCCAGGGGAAGAAAGGAGAAAAGCCTTACTCTGTGTGCATGTACGCCCTTCCCAGCCTTCTTTGCAGATGCAAGAAAAGGAATCTCCACTGCCAACACATGTTCCACCATTCATGCAAGGGTTTGGAAGACAGCTGCTGTTTTTAGCTTTGAAAAAAGAAAAGGTCCTTTTTTAGCACAGAAAACAATAATTATCTATGATCTGCATATATCAATACCAAAATCCTGAACAGCATTTAAGTCAATGACTTACAAGAAGGTCGAACAACAACAAGAATAGCCACATTGCATGATAATCTCTCACCTACCTTCATCATCATCCCACTTCAACTGTTTGATTGAACCATGAAGTTTTATAAAAAAGGGTTTTCTCTTTCCACAGCCCACCCACGTAAGCATCCTTGAAATACTGCAAATTCCTACTTCGGCAGTGAGTTACCCAGGTCATGAGGTGTACTTCATAATAAAATACTAGTATTTCAAGTTCAGATTTTGATGCTGCAATGTATCTAAAAAGTAGAAAAGCTACACTACATTACCTTCATCCAACTTCTTGGTCCTAATGGAAATCTCCTATTCAGAAAAATGTGCCATGGAGACTACATTCACTCCCCAGAAAGATCAAGAGTAGCTCCCTACAGCAGGCAGTCACCCTGCAAATCCCCTAGGAAGAACCACTTAATTTCAATTTTCCTGGGAATGCCTGCTGATATGCCTCTCAATCGTAAATTTATTCATATTATCCAAGCAAAGTGAAGGACTAAGTTCCTCAAAAAAAACCCTTTACACAGGGTCTCTACAGACCAATAGAGAAGACAAGTCCAGGTGTTCCACATCTGCTTGGGAGTAGCTATGTAAAAGACCACATAAGCAGTGTGAGGAGAACAGCTTCCTAAAAGTCAGTATCATGTCAGGTGAGTGGAAGAAATTGCCCTAAAATTCAGTCATCAGCCAACTAGAACAGCTTTGAACTAGTCAGCCAGAAAAACAGCGTGCCTATTTAATAAACAGTTAAGTATTATCTAAATGCTTTCTCTACTACTTCTGGCTTTATCTGTTAGACAGTTAAAAAAACCTCAAACAAACAAACAAAAAATCAACACAAAAAAGAGAACACTCCCAACCCTCCCTCCCACCCCCCGCAAAACAACCACCACCAAAAAAAACCCAAACAAAAACCCAACCGATCAACAAACAATAACAACAAAAAAACCCACACAACAAAACAACCCCACCCCACTAAAGAAAACTCAAAACACACAGCAAAACTCACCAGTGTTGCAAGTACTTCCTATCCATTCTGGAGGACAAGAACAGTGGAATGTATCTCCATCATCATAGCATGTTCCACCATTACTACAAGTATTCGCATCGCACTGGTACTCACCTACACATCACAGTTAAACAGCTTTAATTACCATTGGTCTTGCTGAATTTTAAGACCAGGTACTTTTTAATCACAAAATCACTTAAAGAGACTTGATATTAAAATGCAACAGTACTAGAAACGCATAGTTCCACTTGTCTTACACCACTAGTTCATTACATGAAGAAATACACTTTAAGTATTCCGTTTTGTTGCTGGGAAACTGGAAGAGGTAATGAAAATATGCTTATTATTTCACTACAATTGTTTTATTTTAAGTTTCAGGAATTCCAGTCTCATGAGAAGAAAGAAAACAAATCTTTGGATAAAACAGAGATGAAAGCAAAGAACACTTACGTGAATGGCACGTTTTGCCTTTCCAGTCATTCTTGCACTCACAATAGAAGTCATTTACTAAATCAATGCATCGGCCACCATTGTGACATGGGTTAGGAGAACAGTCATTGAAATCTAGGAAAAAAAAGTTATTCAAATTAGATGATTTAGCCTAGCCAAGGCCATGAGAAAGTAAAAAGTACTTCTTTTTAAAGGAAATAAATTATTAGTTAAGGCATCAGTATTCTTAATTGTTATGGGTTTAAATTTATGTAAGCAAGGAAAAAACACTCTGATTTAATACAGAAAAGCACAAATTATGAAATATTTTATGACAGTTTGAAAGCATCACTCAGTATGGCTGCTAGCGAGAGCACCAAAGTAGCTTAATTTTTCCATCAAGAAGTTGTACTATGAACTTGCAGAGAAAACTTTCTAGTAGGGACCACAATGTCCTGAAAAGGATCCCTGACCCAGTGTGAGTAAATTGAGTAAAGAACAAAATTCTGTGTACAGTAAGTACTAAGTAGTATATATGGTTATAGCAAGAAAAGCAATATAATGAGTAGACTCCCTAATGGGGTATAATCATTTTGCTTCTTCTCATGGAGGAAAATAAAAATATGTTTTCTCCTCCCAAGATATATCCTGTACTATACCAAAGAATCAGATTATGGTCCTATTACAAGAACTGAGCCTTTTAGAGCTGCTACTCAAAAGTAGACTTGAAAATACTTTTGCAAACACTGGGTAGACTGTAATTATAGAACAGAGAAACTACTCCATTACTATTAACCACAAACCAACCATCTCTGTTATAGCAAAGCCATAGTATTTGACCCTGTAATGCTTAGTAGTACTCACTTGTGTCACACAATTCTCCTTCCCAGCCACTTGAGCAGAAACATCTAAATGAATCAACTTCATCGATGCATGTCCCACCATTCTTGCAAGGTTTCCCAAGACAATCATTGATATCTATGACAAAAAGTCAACAATTATGCCTCAAGGCCATCTTCACCCACCCAAAAGAGCGATATAGGATTTACTCTTGTGACTTGAGGAAAAGAATCACAAGGTTATGTTCCATTTGTACAGAGGAACAGCTCAAACCTCTGTTTTCAAGCCTGGTAAGGTTTCTAGATGCTCTCATGGAACAAGTCAATCCAGAGTATTAACATTATTTGGCAAAAATATCCATGTATTCAAAAAATACCTGGAACAACAACACACATGCTCCTAAGCTGTGCTGTCAATGTGTCTGCCCTTTCTTCATCATTCCCATGTTGGAGAAATCCATGGCTGCTTGTAAGACTCTACTTAAAGGTAGTGGACACATTCAAACTGAAGTTGGACTAAAACCAGTTGTTTCATAGAGGAAGTGGGCACCACTACAAAGACAACCACTACCAGAAGGCACTAAATTTCAAGCAGCACACCTGAAACAATGTTCTGTGCAACTTTATTATAAACATAATGTCTTATGTTGTAAAGTTTCATAAAAACTTTTAAGGAAGTTTTAGAGCAACAAAATAATTAAAAAAACAAACCTGCTACTTACTTTCATGACAGTATATTCCAGTAAAACCTTTTTCACAGGCACAAGTAAAATTCCCTCCTGGCTGACTAATACACTGTCCATGAGGCCCACAAACATTAGATGAAATGAAACGGATTCCTTCTTGGGTAGCATTAGTGAAGACTTCTATTGTACAGCTGTCTATTACTAAGAATGAGAAGTATATCAGACTAACAGTTTTTAAAAGACATCCAAAAATTAAGGCTAATCACAGTTTAAAAGATACCTTAAGTCTAAGTTACTCTACCTCTTTAAAAATAAGGATTGCTACAAGCGTTTCTTCTCACCACCTCATTATTTCACGAAGTCCAAGTGACTACAATTAAAATGCTTCTGATTTATACTACTCCCCAAAATACTAGTTTTCTTTTTTCATAGACCGCTAATACATTAAGACAAGTTTCTGAAAACAGCAAGTACCTTTACAAGAATTGTTCTTGCAGTGGTCCTTGAGATGAGAACAATTCTTTCCATCATAGTCATCAGGGCAGGCACAGTAATAGTCTCCCCCCAGATCATAGCATTTAGCCCCATTCTGGCAAGGGTTAGGTTCACAGAAATCAATATCCATCTATAAGAGAGACAGATGGAAGATAAGGAACCTCAAGTTTTAAGGATAATGAAACACACATATCACATTCCATCCTGCAACAGTGAGAAACTTCAGGTTAGTCAACCTAATACAACTCATTTCTGATACAGCTAAAAATATATTCCTTTGCAGGAGGTTGAGTAAGCATATTTGCAGTACCATGGCTAAGAACAAACCATGAAGAGACATCTTTCTGTGACTACTCTGGATCATTCTAAGTCATTTCTATGTCCTTCACACCCACATACTAAGAGCTATAATACGTTACATACCAAAGCACTTGACAACTTTGCGTCTGCAAGACACTTAAAATAAACAGAACCTTTAAAAAAAAATATCAATCCTGCTCTCTAAGGGCAATTTCTCTTCCCATTTCAATTAAAATATAGACTTCATTACAGAACCATGTAGCTTGAAAGGGACCTCTAGAGGTCAGCTACTCCCCACCTCCTGTTCAAAGCAGGTCTAGTTAGACCAAGCTGGTCTGGGCCTTATTCTTACAAATGCTATCAGCATGCCAATTTACATGCAGAAATACTAGGTACGTTTTAAACACTACTTACCACCTGATTCAAAAAGCAAAATTTAAAATGTAGCTTTCATAATACAGCCTATAACATGGACCCTTAGCATAAATTGCTGTAGCAAAGCAATTCTGCTTCTTCTGCATCTTAGACTGACAGGCAAGATCACCAACTGGTGATGCCCTAAACTGGCCTCAAAACCCACAAGGTAGCCTCAAAAGGGACAGCATTACATCACAGATTCTTCCCTCCTTAGTAACAGTTACATGTCTCTTGTTAGAAAGATAGTTTTCTCAATCTTATTGATATAAAATTAAGTCCACTATTTTTAGTAGTTCTGCAGCTAAACAGGAGAAAAATTCAAAGCTAACCAAAACAGAAGGAACACAAATTATGTTCAATATTTATTTCAGAGGAGCACAGACAATTTCAGCTGCAGTAGAAAAATTTTCAGCAAGTTATTTTTCATGCTTTCATATGGAATATTCACTGCAAAATACAAAAAATAGCTGAGGTCAGAGAAAGATTCTCAGATCTCGTCTATCAGATGCCTCCATTTGTTTCCTTCCATTAGTATAAATTTCCCCTTCCCAATGCAAGTTCAGTAGCTGGTGCTTTTGCATCTGGAGTCAGTGGTAGGTATTTCCTGCAACACACAAGGCAAGCAGCCAACTCTCTCCTATTATTCAAGTAGATTTGCTAAAACTTTAATTACACAGTATGGTATGAATCACCAAGAGTAGAGGACTCATGCTATGATCTTTATGTAGAAATGGTACCTGAGCTATTAGGTACTGCACCAGTTTTATTAAACTCATCAGTATCTGCAACCCTTTTTTAATTGTCAATAAAAGAAGGGCATTGTTTCTTTAACAATGCAAATAATATAGAATAAAATTACTTCAGCATTTAAGAGAGGTCAATCCAATGTTCTCCACAAAAAATTCTGGAGCAAATCCAGCAAAATTTTAACCCAATGCCTCCAGCTGATGCTGTCTCACAAACCATAACACTAACATGAATTTGGTTATCAGCAGAAGCCAGAAAGTACATACTTATAGCAATATATTTTTATATTGAAATGTGTAATGTCCTTCCTAGAAAGATGATCTTCATTATCCTGAAGTACTTTGTGAATTATCACTAATACTTCAGTATTTCAGATCTGAATCTTTATTTAAGCACTAGAACTACAAGTTTCTAAAATGATCTCCAAGTTCTGAGAGCTTATACTTGCATATCTGCCTGCCTTTAATACTCATAACAGCAGAAGTAGGATTATTTGAAAGGTAATCAAATTATGTAACAAAAAAGACACAGGTCCTGAAAATTGCAAAGAAAAACGTTTCAAGCTTAAGGAACACTTGCTGCTTTAAAACATTTAAGAATGCCAACAACTGTGTGCAACAGCCTCTAAGTTTATCAGGCTGCAAATTCAAGTGTTACAGCTACTATGACAGCACAGCACAACAAATTTACTTATTCAGAGTATCAAGTAACAGCTACGCTACTCAGTAATGCTTTAGCCTTGCGGTACTCCCATTTAAATGCAGACATATGTTTCTTTCAAGAATTTAATCCATGACAAATATTGCAGTAACGTCATCACTGCCCTCACCTCACAGAAGACTCCCGAGAAGCCCTGTAAACACAGGCAACTGAATCCATTCATCAGGTCTTTGCAGCGGCCTCCATTCTGGCATGGATTGCTTTCACACTCATTTGTTTCAGTCTCACAGTTTTTTCCTGTGAAACCCCGAGGGCATAAGCAATGGTAACCATTTACTTCATCCTTGGGTGGGGAGAAGAGTAGAAAGGTTTGTTTATTGATAACGCTTGCACACAAGAACTCAAATTATTTCTATATTCTGGATTTGTGAACAGCAGTAGCACCACAGAAAATTATTTTGTGAAACGGTACAGGAGCCTGTGAGACACTACACTTTTAACATTTCATCTCATTTAACCAATCTGTAATTCCAACTACAGAATTCAAAAGCTAGCCAGAACAAGATTAATTAATTCTCAACATGTCATGTAATAAAACAAGAGTTACCTTACAAGTCCCTCCGTTTTGACATTGTCCATGACAGTCATTAATATCTATGGATAAAATATGGAAGGTATTAGCACTGGTACTGGAAGACTAAGGTGTAAAGTATACAAATGATTTTCAGAAGAATTTTTCTAGATGTTTCATGGAAAGCAAGGATGCTTGATGTCTTAAGAGATTATTTAAAAAACATATGTAATGGAGAATTTCATATTTCATATTTCTATTACAGTGTAATAGAAAATAAATAAAATGCTATCAGCTAATTTCATATTTAACATTTTAGCTAAAAAGTATTTCAAACTGAATCAGTACATGGCATCATTCAGAATCAGGGATGAGTGAGTAAGGATAGATTCAGAGTTATGCAAGTGTACATCTCATCTGAATATCATTTACATCTCCAAATATATTTTCAAACAGTAATTTCAATTTACATCGCTGGATGTTACAAAATTCCTAATAATGGGTATTTTTTTTCTTGTACATGTATGTGTACTACCACTCATCATAAAACCTTTTTTAAAGAGTAAAGCATCTCGTGGTCAACATACATACTAAAGAAATACTAACTGATATGACAATTTACTCCTGTCCATCCTGGAATGCAGTCACAGTAATATCCACCAATGAGATTTTTGCAAGAGTAAGCATTAACACAGGGTTTCCCCTCACACTCATTAGCATCTGTGAAAGAAGATAAAAGAAATAAGAGAATAAAGAACAAACCGAGAAACAGATTACCACAGCACCGAGCAAAGTTTCCATGCAATCCAAGCATGAGAAGCTCATAGTATACATTGCTTGGGCACTAAAATCATTTACATACCACAGGTTTTTAATGCATACTTATCTATAGTAGCACATGCATGTTATCTTTTCCCTTTGCCAAAACTCAAAAAGGCAATATGTTAGTCAGGACAAATCCCTTCCTTGCCTCCATAAGCTTATAGTCACTGTTCTGCCACCATGAAGAAGGAGCTACCACCACCAATGCTGCATTTTGAAACAGAAAAGGTATCGGGCATTCTAGAAGAACTATCACAAGTAAGCTTAAGTTGGGGCTTAAACAGTTAGAGGTTCACTTGAAACTTCTGGCTTTAAGATCTACTAAAGAGGAGCTAAGATACCAATAGCACCGCACGTCTTCAATGTTCTCTTCAATAAAAATTACATCAGAAACACGCTTACACAGAGTTATTCATTATTTAGGAATAATCTCCAGTGGTCTTCAAAACTTTAGAAAGTAATTACTTACCAAGCTGACAAGTTGCTCCAATCCACTGTTGTGGACATATACACTCAAATGCATTAACACCGTCAATGCAGGTCCCTCCTTGAGCACAAGGGTTGGATGCACATTCATCAATATCTGGAAAGTTGAAGTACACCTTCCATTACATACTTGAAAAAACCACACCAGTCAAACCAAGTTTTGTTAAATTGTTTTGAGATGAAGGGGGAGAACATGCAAACAAATAAGCTTAGAAACAGACTGACATTTCTAATCTAACTGTTATCTAGGCTTTTCTCACATCTTTGAGATAGAGAGAAACTCTGCAATTTTCCTTTTGCGAACAGCGAGAAGATGCAGTTAATCTGCCAACAATGAACACAGTCATTGAAAGTCATGTTCCTAGACCATGGTGCGTTTAGCCATTTTTAATATTTTTTTCTTCTGAGGATAGTTGCTCTTGAAAAATGGGTAAAATAACCCAAAAAACCTGTATTCCAAATCATAGGCAACATGCAAACCAACTATCTTTCAACTACTTCCCTGTCTTCCAAACCAGACACTGAAGCATGTGAGTAATCTACTCTTTTACTACTTTATGAAGGGAAGAGCCTTTCATGTTTGCATTATATTCCTTAAAATGAAGCTATTCTGTGTTTTGCTTTAAATAGTCTCCAGAGTCAGAAACTGTCCTACAAGCTTTGTCAACAGGCCATTTCTTTGGCTATCAAAAGCATAGCTGGGCCATAACATGTAGATCTCAGCTGCATCAAATAGATGCTGCCAGCTGCACAGTACCGTTAATCTTTTCAGAGTCTCCCAAGATGCAGCTGTTAGAACTCAGGTAAGGTAGAAGAGTATCATCAAATTCCAGACCCACAGAGCATGATATTGAGAAGGAAGCTGAATCAACCCTTCCAACTTAACACGTCAGTCATCAGTAAATGCATACCCACCAATAGCACATGTTGGTCCACTCCACCCTGATGGGCAGTGACACTTGAAGCCTGATGAAATTTCATGACAAATCCCACCATTAGCACAGGGATTAGATACACAGGCATGCTCCGCTGGGAAGAAAGAGGGAAAGAAATTCTTGCTCAACACCCGTCCAGTTATCAATTACTACATGGTTAGCAACTGTATTCAGATTAAAAGTGACCAAGAACACGAGTAGCGGAGAGGGGCTTGTATAGAAGTTTTGGGCCTCCCTCTCCCAGATGCAGAGAGTAAGATTCCCAGTCAGAAACAGAAGCAGGATTTTACGGAAGGTGCATCATCCTTACTATCTACTGACTAAAAAGCCTAGCAGTAGACGGGTCACTCTCTCAATGTCCCAGGAACTAGAGAAGCTCCTCATTAACCTACTGCTTCTAGCCATGCATTTCCACCTCTGAAGTTCTCCAACACTTTTCCTTTTCCTCTTCAGTGAGACAAAACAGATGTGCTGTATGCAGAGGTTTGAACAGTAGTAGCAGTTTAAGTATCAAGGGTCTGTTTGGCTTCCTTCTAACACTATTCTTTGGATATAGCAAATTTGCAATTACAGACAGTACTGCTTGTTGTCACTCCATGTAGGACTGTAACATTTGAAGAAGCTGCACTAAGCAACAATCAAGTTGAGAAGGGACAACTTCTATGCCACCACTTTTGCTATTTTCTCAGAAGCCAAGAAAGCTTTTGGAAAGAAGAAAATCCCCTTACTAGGTAAGGGTTTCTAATTGTTGCCAGCATTTATATTTTGGAATCTTTCTTTAAACGATGTTATCTACTTTGCAAACTGAATTTACACTGTCTATAATGTTAGGTACTAGCACCTAAAGCAGTTCATATACCAATCTACTGTTAATAATCAGTATAGCACTCATTAAATTTACAGCTCCCTTTATCCCTCCCTCCTCATCTGAAGAGCCAAGGTACTTTCCCACAGTTTTGGGAGCAAGCTAATACAAATTTTCATCAATTTTAGTCAAAACTTTGCATCACATTCTAACAACTGCAGCAAAAATCAAGTTTTGATAGTACTACTAATATCACAGCACTTTGTAGAAGTTCAAAGATGATCTACAAAGATGATCCACAACCTGATAAATAAGAAAACCTGCTACTGATAGTAGTTTAGTGAATTTAAGGTCAAACAGTTATGTGAAAGAAAAGATGGGTTCTTTCCACTTGTAACTATCAAGGAATAGCAAAATTCAAAGTGAGAAGACTGGTAATACCACATTTTAAAAAATGATTCAGCAGTCCATCAGGGCAAAGAAAGTCACTGCAGAACACCCACTGAGTACTATTCATTGAACTGAAAGCTTTAATTTTCCTCTTTAAAGCAAAATAGGAAAGTAGAAGAAATTGTACACTTGCTCCTTTAGCTTCAGAAACAGAATAATCAAGAAAATACTCCAAATATCAAAATAGCCTCCAGTACATGAAATTTTTTGTCTTTGTGTAACACGTGCACAGATAAAATTAAAAAAAAACCCCAACAATATACTATCATTATAATGTAGTTGAGACAGGAAATGGTTTTTCATGTTGGATAGACACAAATCCATTAGACTAGTCAAGAAGGCATCCTGCATCAGAAAGATGGTTTAAATTGCCTTCATTTTGCCAACGGGAACAGGAAAGGCACTTCACTTTGTTTAGACTGCTGAAGGTGACTAAGATGGCTTAAGCACATTCCAAAATAGTCAACATCTACATTATTAATCCAAATGTATTAGAAGTCTGATATTAAAAGATTATTTTAAAAATTAAGTTTCAGTTGATCAAAAAGAATAGTCAACTTAATCAGAGAACCAAAAGCTGGACCAAAAACCCACGCCACAGTTAATACTGACTTCTTCAGTCTCCAGTTTATGTAAGAAGCACATTTGTAAGCAAGCCAGAAAACAAGAATTTGGGTAGCAGTGTATCAAGAAAGGTAGCAAGGAAAGGTGCACCCATAAACCATTTCCATAAAACTATAGCCCAGTTGAATGTTTGGATTAAGGAAGTGAAGGAATCAAAGGGAAGAAGTATTATTAGTCTTATCAAAATCCAAGGGTAACTGTTGCAGCATTTGTTGTCTTCAATGTGTTTTTGAATAGCCGACCTAACGCATGCACTAGACAGGAGAGATGAAACTGGCGTATCCCCAATAAATAAAACTATGAGCATATAAAAATGCCAGCTGGCTAACTAGAATGGAGCCATGCCTAAACCAGTTACAGTTTTCTCATGATAGATGCAATATCCAGAAGTACCAATTTCGCAGTTCTTTCCAGAGTAGCCATCCGGGCAAGCACAGCGATATTCATCTGGTTCAGTATTCATACAGGTTCCACCGTTCAGGCAGGGATGGTGGTTTCCACAGTAATTCAGATCTGGACAGAGAAAAAGTGTCAATCAACAGGGAACACAAATCTCACCATTTCAATCCCTAGTCAGACATACAAATATCTTTTTGGCTTGAACATAATTTACCCACATCATCCCCATATGACATTAGCTAGCCTGTCACCTGGTGACTATCCACAGAACAGGAAAGGATGAGCAAGAGACAACTGCACAAGTTAGAGACAGAACCATTCAAGCCTTTGTCTTAAACTTCCTACACTGATGATATTTAGGCACCATCTGCCATAAAAGAATTAGGTGCAGAAATACTCAGTTGCACACTAGCGGAAAAGAAATGGTTAATGAGTTATCAGTTAATCATGCAACTTTACTTATTTTTCCTGTACATTAATGTTAAGTACCTTTGTTACAGAGCAGGCCACCCCAGTTGGTTTCACAATTACACTGCCATGGTTCATTACAGCTCCCATGAGCACAGCCTGGGTAGCGGACACACTCATCACAGAACTGTCCTTGCCAACCATAATGACACCTAAGATGTAAGTTCACACGTTAAAAGTTAGCAACGTGATGCTTTATTATCATCATTACAGGTATTTAGAACACTACACTTACCATTCTCATGAACAAGGTTCAACTGTTCAATGTGCAACAGACAATAAAACTTTCGTTCTCCTGTTTAGAAGGGACATGCTAGTTCTGTTGAACATCCTTACTGGAACTGATCTTGCTCAACTGTATTATATACCATGGCAACAAACACCACCAAGCACTACGCATTATGACAACTCTACATAAATTAGTTGTTCCTTCACAAGAAGTCCCATCTTGACGTAATCATTTCAGAGGATAAAATTGTGATTGGCAAAAAAGAAGTTTAAATTACTTTTCAAGAGGAGACTACTGGCCTATAGCATCATGCACCACATTTTTTTCTATCAAGAGAAATTTCAAGGTATTAGCTAATTTGTTCTAGAGCGCTACAGTCTTGAGAGACCAGGGCAGCCAGAGACAGCTGTCTTGACAATTTTCTCAGCACTTAGTTTCTCAAGAGAACCTCTTTTACAGATTTATTCTATATCCTCAGCATTCTCTGGTGACATTATGGGAAAAAAGGTGCTCTTCAGAGATAGGAAAGAAAACAGAAAAAACACATTAATAGTTCATTTGCTTTAAACAGAGTTAAAATTTTGTCAGAAGATTTCTTCAGAGACCATTATCTTTGTTATCTGTAACAAAATTTTGCTAACAAAAGCAAAATGCTACAGGAAAAGCATTAGCCTGTACTTTTAAAAAAAAAGTACATAGGCTAATGCTTTTTCACACACATTTTAGTCAGAAAAAACAGTAAGCTTGCTCGGTTGGTTCTGTTAGCTTAAGGGTATTTCTTACAATTTAAGAGCATACTAGCAACAGAGATGCATAAAACCCACTGAATGGGAGTTGGGCACACGTGTGCCAGTGGAGCCCTAAGGCCAAGGAAAAATAATTAGAAAGGAAACTGTACTTTTTCTAGATTTAACACCATTATTTGTTATCAACATGCTTTGAATACCATAAAAGAAGAAAAAAATAATCCTTAAGTTTTTGGGATGTGGTGAGATCAGACAAGGAAAAGTATAAAGGAGGAGTCTTGGTCCCTTGCGAATCACTCCACTTCCACCGTTTCAGTAAGCTCTATCAATCCCCAGAGGAACAGAACAGGTTATGCTGGCAGTATGTTATCTAAATTTCTACTATTTACATAGGGAGAAGGGAACTAGATGCACATCTTTGCAAGACAATTTTTTTTACATAACATTCAAGAACTACTTTGAGTTGTTAAGCCCAGTATCTGCTCCTCATTCAAAAGCTCACAGTTGCAGGGCCCCTAAGGAGAGGCTCAGCTGTATACCTACTCCAGAGGCCTCCAATGACTCATCTAAGCAAGGCTGTCAGAAGCCTGCAGAACATATGTATTTCAGAAGCAGCTTTCTTTTGCTGTATTAGTACTAAGAGGAAACAAATACTGCTTCTGCTAAATTTGATCTCTTCCTTCCTCCTCAAGGACGGAAAAAACTTTTCAGGGGCTAGTAATAAAAAAAATATAAAAAGCACTGTAACTCATTTTGCTGGCCCCAACCCAAATCTCCATCCATGTAGAACTTGGCATTACTGCCAGTGATTCACCATGACTATCCTAGCCAGAGCCAACTCTTCACCTGCATATAACAAGCATTTTCAAGGGCTGAGATTCTGCATCACAAAACAAATAACCACAATAACTGAATTTGTTTTCCATATCCAAGAGATAAGTTTCCTTGTGTAAGTAACACTGTGCTGATGATTAAGAGTGCAAAGAGAAAAAAGTCACCTCCTTAGAACTGGAAAGCATCTTAAAACACCCTCTTGAGTCTGTAGGTATGCTTGACTGCATTAAAATTTGTTCAGCAGAAAAGGGTTGCTGCTTTTTTATGATATACAACACAGTAAAAGTTTACTGTTGAAGTTACCACCAAGCCTGAGGGAAGTAATTTCTACAGGCTAAAAGCAGTCCAAAGGAACACAGTGTTTACATGTCAAAAGGTTACTATTCGGTAAGCTGATGAGCCTTCAGTTTACAAGGAAGAGTAAATTAGGATTTCCTCTTCAACAGGAAGTCTGGTCCCATCCTACATTAGCAGGTGCTAGAGCAGATTTAATTCCACTTCCTTCTAAAAAGATAATGTTTACATATATCTCAGCTCCTCTAGAGCAAGATGTGATCAAATAAAGTGAAAGTGATTCAGAAATGGGCATGTGGTCAGTTTAGACAAATACCAAGGTAAAACGCAGGGATGAAAAAAGGTTACTGGCCCAAAAAGGTACATACAAAAGAAAAACCTATTAAAAAAACACACAAAAACAAAACAAACACACACACACACCCAACAACAAAAAAACCACAACCACCAAGACACGCTAAACAAACCGAAACAGAATTCCTTTACAAGTAACAACCACTTGTGTAAAAGCCGAAAGGAAACTGCTAGTGCAGCTAATGCTGGGCTAAAGTTATTTCTCCCGTGGTCCCCCACCACTCGAGAGTTATTTGTTGGAAGTTTCTGCAATCCTGATGTTTTCACATCTGACTAAAAGCCAAATTTAGAGAATTCATAAGGATTCCCATTGTTCAATGGACAAAGAAAATTCTTGTTGGAATCAAGATTCTACTTCCTTTGTTCTTCCCCTCTGCTGACTTCATTGGCTCTAACTTGTCTTTACAACCAAGCACAAGCAAAACAAAATCAGAGATGGCTTAATCTTAGCCCTTGCTGGGTTATTAGCAGCACAAAAGAAGCTACCATAAATAGATTGTTACAGTTTAGTAACTTCCTGATGGAAAGTTGAAGTACAGGCATCTGCTCCCAGACCAAAGTGTCCCTTCAGGTCAGGATTAACACAGACACAGTGCAAGAGGAACAGAAGAGTGATTGCTAGTTATCTTGAAACAAAGAACTTGCAGAGAAGAGCCTCATAATTCTATAAACGTGTTTCACAGCCTCCATTTTCCTTAGGTGCGAGGCTGGTGGCAATAGAAAATGAGAACACAAGGCTGGAGGAAGGGGATGTGGCAGAAGTTAACATCAGTAAAGTTCCTAGATAACATTTCAGTCTTGAGATTAGAGAAACTGCAACTCTGCAGGAAAAATACTGTTGTCATTGACAAGTAGATAAAGCCACAATCATTCAACTCATGGTGTATACTTGGGCTACAATAAGACAGTGGCGCTTCAAACAGCTAAATTCCAGGTTATGGAAGTGACTTTCTACAGTAAATCTCAGTGTGCTTAAAACGGTAAATTTAGTGTAAAGAAATCCTACAGAAGCACCCATACCTGCACACAGTTCAGAGATACATTAAGTATTCAGAGGCAGGAGCAGGAGGAAGTGGGGAAAGGATAAAGAAATAGAATATTTGGGGGGTTTGTTTTTCCCAGGGTTATTCAATGCTATACTGGTCAATAAAATAGGGAAAGCATAGTTCTGTAGAAAAATCTCTGTTCTTCTGAAACAGATACAATTTAGGTAAAAGCTGATACTGGTCTTTGCTTTCTCCTGTGGATATCAGTGTTACAATTAGCTAGTGAAAGTTAGGTTGAAATTAAGCATTTCCAAATCAGAACTCACAAGGTATTCAAGAGATCCCCTGTTGCTGTATATAAACAGATACATTATTTGTGAGGATAAGGGCCTGAGCAACCCAGCCTAACCAGATCCCCTGTGGGCAGGAGGTGGGATTGGATGACCCTGGAGGGTCTTTCCAAGCAACATAATTTTATTTTAAATCCCACAAGGGCAGTTAAGTAAGCAATGTGGAAGGGTGAATAGATGGTGTACCCAGATTTTGATGTTTTGTAAACCATGGTCCCTCAGCACCCTGCACTATGAACTTCTTATCCAAAAGGATGCCTGTAATAGAGCAAAAAGTTAAGGTGCTCTCTACAGTAAACTTTATCAACTTGGCTGTGTCAGATGTCTCATCTTCACACAGTGTTGGCTGTCTTGTTTCACTCACTTCTGGTTGAGTCTTGAACTTTCTGTGCAGAATGTTCATCTGAAACTTCATATTGCAGGTCTAATCCAATCACTGATCTACTCTGGTTAACTTTACAAAAGGACTGTAATACAACAGGAGGAGAGGACATCTAAACAAATTCTGTTCGACACCTAGCTACAGAGCTTTGTTAGCACTTAATGGATATATAAACCTAAGCTACCAATGTGAAATAAAAATCAAAACTGAGCTACTTCTGAAGTTTAAGTCCAAATACAAGGACTAAAAATATTATTAAAAAATCCTAGGGAGGAAGTAGAAAATATGGTGTAAGCCTTCAATTGCCACAGGTTACAGTTTACAGGTATACTGCACATCCTACAAAGGCTGAAAGATCACTGTGACATATTTACACATTTTTTTAAGCAGGCTTTTTTGGAGGGACCTTCTCCCACTCATATTTCAAGTGGAAGCTGTGGCCAAAACACTCGACACAGGAAAACGAAGCAAAACAGTGACATTAAGAGCAGAAGCAAAATGCATCATTCAGGGGTGGGGGAGAAATAACTCTCTTAAATGGAAAACCACTAAATTTTCTAATGACGTGAACAGGATGGTGTTGCATAGGCCAGAACAATAGCTTTATATTAGTTATTTACTTAAAATAACTATAAGAAAGTCTGTTTAATCTTTTAAGAGATTAATTGTTGCATAGCAGGCAGCAATATGGTCTAGCTGTTAAATCTTACAATTCTGAGCATCCGGACACAGTATTATAGCTAGTACTGTACTCAGATTTGTCACAAATGCTTTCTCCACTTTCCTACCTTTGAAATAGGTGTGATCATTTTGTGATTAGGGAAAAGATGCTCATTAATAAACTAAATTTAATTATCTTGAAGCTTGCCATCTTTTCCTCTTACCCCCAGACCAGAAGATACAAACCTTTCCCTACGATTATTTTTTTCTCCTCTCATAAAGGAAATTATTGAAAACAAACATCCTCAGTCCAGTACTTATTTTGTGAAGGAGCCGATAGAGGGGATGGTTCAAAATTGTTTAGCCAGAACATATGAGAAAGTGCTCAGGTAAATCGCAGTAAGTGGCTCTAAGGGTGCATCTGTACTTGGATTAGTTCACACCAGAAGCATGCTCCTCCTTAAGTGAGCTGCCTGATCATTCCTGTTGATGGTGTGTTGGTTCACATCATAGAGCTGTTTTGGAACAAAGGAATTGGACTCCTTTTAGGTTAAACTAAGGTAATTCAAGACAGTGTATGCCAGGAGCACACCTCATGTGTTCCAGCTGCCAACAGGCATTCAGTCCACAAGAACAGACTAGAGCTAGTCTTAAAAAACACAAAGAAGTGGTTTAGTATGGATATTGGCTTCTCAATGCTGTTTTCATTTACTGTTCTAATTTGTCTCCAATACCTGTTATTATAGACAAAAGTTAAAGCACTACATGCTTTTGCTTCCTGCACAGCCATTCACAGTATCCTGGAAGCAGCAATCACCCTTAGGATATATTCTGTGCCTTCCTACCCACTGACCATCCAAGGAAGCAAGTGCAGTGTGCCTCAGTTGCCTGACCAATAAAGAAACTAAACATGGGATTCTTTTTCCTCTAACTTAATATATCTACTTATGAAATACTTGCCAACAGTCCCAGAAGGCTTACCACCAGGACATAAAAAACAATAATAAAAGCATACTGGTTATGGTAACAAGCAAGAAAACATGTATGATGAGACATGCAGCAATAATTTTAAAAGTTCTTTGAAGCTTGAAACTGTGATATGCTATCCTGTATCAAAGAGAAGATGAGAAGATGTCCATGGACTGGTAGCAAGTCTATTTCTGAAGGGCCAAACCATAGTCCTATGCTCTTCAGGGACCATACCTAGTTCAAGACTGCAGGA
Source organism: Chloroceryle amazona (assembly GCA_027560015.1). NCBI lineage: Eukaryota > Metazoa > Chordata > Aves > Coraciiformes > Cerylidae > Chloroceryle > Chloroceryle amazona. The sequence goes on along the minus strand of JANHFX010016684.1, from coordinate 38,280 downwards.
ATTGAAATGGTCAGATGCTGTTCAGAGCAGCTTATTAGATTGCTCATAATTCCATTCTGGAACACTTAAGGAAACAAGCCATATGGGTTAGCTCTGTCTGATCTAGCTAGTATGGGAGCTCCTCAAGCCTGACTTTCTCCCCACTTTTAGAAGCAGGCTTTATATTTCCTTATTTTTTCAGTCCTCTGTGGTATTTTATTAGTCCTCTACAGTCTTTCAATAACCACCTGTTTAGATGCCTCATCAGATCTCCTTGTACCCAAGAACAAGTTAAAAACAAATAAAACCTCAAAGGCAGCTGGACTCTTATAAAGTTTAGGCAGAGTTCCCCAAAGCTGATGTTAACACGTTATCCACACAACTGTCATAAAAATACAAGAGGGACATTGGTGATACGGATAGGTGTCTTACTGAACCAGACAGGAAGGCTGTGCAAGCGTTAACATTTAAGAAAAGATCTCTAGAACACTATTACATCCACAGCACTCCACGTTGTTACAGCTCATTCTGCAACTCAAGGTTTTTTCCTGAATATCTGTAAAGAAAGTACTGAATAACAGCTGAGCAGGTTCTGGTCCTCAGTGACAGATTAAAGGAACAAAACCACATGGGAGAAATCTACAGCATCTACAAGCACCACTGGCCACAAGAAAAATCAGCCTCAAAAGTAGGGCTGAAGTGGAATACAAAGACTACAAAAGGCATTGCACTGGACGGGAGGTTTGAAAAATTTGTTTCAACAAGACAAGCATAAAATACATGACTGAATAAAAGCAAGCAAATCATCAACACTGTAAAACCAAAATTTTGTCACAAAGTAATTCTAGTAATTCTAAGTGAGAAAATTCAAAGCACAGATTTTATTTTACATTATTTTTTTAAACTGTGTGATTGCTCTATAAATTCACATTAGAGTACTATTAATACCATTTCTAATTCATTTCAGTTAGGCAACCTAAAGAATTTTTTGTATCAGTTGCTTGAAGCAAGACTTGCATTTCCCAGGACATAGCCTAGGTCCTACCATGATTTCAGAAGCAGGGTACATGCTGAGTTGTCAGGGACTTGACCCCTTTTGTTTTGCTTTGGAAAAGAAATTTAAAGTTTCAGAGGCAACAGGAAAAGTTGAAAGACTTCTGAAAATACCATCATCCTGGCAGGAATATGACGATGTAGATCAGATACGAGGCATATCTGGACTTCTGCCAAAGCCACACCACTCTGGATCACAAGGAAGTGAAAGATTATGCCGTTAAGCCTACTGACAGTTTATGAGTGGCACCAAACATACTCAAGTCAGTTTTAATCAAGGAAAGAGACTGTCACTTGTGGTTTCTCTGTATTCAACTTTGATAATTTCATAAGGTGATTGAGCCTACGTCAGTTATAAGCCCTTAGAGATCCCACTTCATTCTTCTCTAGGCAGTTTGTTAAATTCCATTAAAGTACTTCAAATGATGCAAAACCATACAAAAAGCACCAATCACCACAGCGTGGCAATGTTACTTTGACAATCCTTCCTACTACTTTGGGCTGGTAAAGTTAATCAGTAAGAGCATTTGATCTACCGCTGCAGGCTAAAAAACAGAATTACTGTGGTCAAACACTAAGTTTAGATCTGGATAAAATGTATTGGGGTTTTCTGTTTGGTTTTTTTTTTCTGTGTTTTGTTTTTTTTTGTGTTTGTGGGTTTTGTTTGCTTGGGGGTTTTTTTTGTTGTTTTAGTTAAGGAGATTGCAATTCCCCATCTTTACAAGATTCAGCTAAGTTACTCTTGCAACTCTCATTATTCAGTAAATTTGTTGTTTGTTTTTTTTTCTGAATTGCCTCTGCAATGATAAAAATCTATCACCTAGACATAGCCACACCAAAACAGTTTCCTAAATCAGGTCACTTTGAGACATCATGTTATCCCCTACTTACTTTCAATTTCTTTGATGAAAGCTCAACAAAAGAAATGGCAAACTTCACAACACTAACTTCCTCAAAACAATGGGTAGGTGAACTTTCCCCACACATGATGTACAATTAAGCTAATAGCATATGCTTTATTAGCAGTCTGCAGTCATTTAGCTACTTTTAAAATCTGGTTTTGGTGTAACATTTAATCCAGGAACAGCCCTAAATTACACAGGGCCATCAAAGCATGGAAGGTAGATCCTTTCTGTTTGGCTGAAGCCTTAAAGCCATCGCTCAAGTTACCTGCATGTTCATGCAAGCTGAAGACAGAAACCGTTTTCCAACTTTTCTATTTATAAATCTGCCACTGCAGATTTTGGCAACCAAGTAGCTATTGGCACCAGTAGATTTCCATGCATCTCACACCCATGTTTTTCTCACATTTTCATTTTCTTTCTGAATTAAAAAAAGGTCATTGTTTTCACCTGCTAAATGACAGTGGCAGCTGTCCAAAAACCAGGATGAAGGAATCTAGATTATAATTCAATAGCACCAAACATAGCAGTTTCTTTTACATAACAGCTTCCTTTGTACTGCTGAAAATAAAGGTCATGTCTGTAAGCCTTGCTTATTTTTAGTTCAGCATCATTTTTCTACAGCAAGTATTATCCATTTGGGTTAAAAGCAACATTTCTAGTGTATCCTAATAACAGAATACAAGCAGAAGATACCCATATGAACAAGTTCAAGATACCAAATCCCATTTAAAAAGGTAGCCAAGAACCTTCTGCAATACTACAAAAAGTGGCCACGTGTAGAAAGGCCATTGTTTTCTTTCAACCTGCTGAACACAGATCTATCACTTCAGCAGGCAGGCAGATGGCACACAATCCATCTGAAACATGTGAGGTTCCTTATTGGTTTCCCCAGAACTTTTCTTCAGATGAGAAAAATCTTCAAAGGTTTGTTTCCTCCTTTAACCTTCCTCTTCCTCTCTAACTTCTGTTTTCCCAGTTACAGCTGGTATCATAGAGATAAATGAAAGCTAAGATGGAAACTGCATCACCCACCCAAAGGGTACTGTTTCGAAGTTACTTAAACCTGTTGCTATTTCACTTCTAGTCAAAAGCTCCTTTGCATTTGAAAAGCAAGCATTCACAGGCTCCTAGGACACTCCTTTGGTACCTACAGGGCTCTAGAAACCCTTACATGAATCAAAATTCATTAGAGGAGGTTCTCAAGGGGGAAAATCTGTTCTTGGAAAGCTCAAAGAAAGGAGTGCTTCTTACTCGGGCAGGAGTGATAATGGCTCAGCTCTTAACCACAATCTTTACTTGTAACCTAAAATTAAAAAAACCACCAACAGCAGTAGGGGTACACAGCACTTGAAATCACAAGCAAAATATTTAGTTATATGAAAAGATCACAATATTACATGGAAATATTCTTTCTTTAAAAAAAAGGAAGCCATAGTTTAAACATCTGCCTTGAAAAAAATTTTATGGGAGATTTTATAGCTCCTCAGAAGTGAAACTGCACATGCACTGAAGCACTGCACTTCATATACTGAAATTGACAGTTTCCAGTCAGATTTAAAAGCCACAATACACCAAATCATCTACAAGTCAGCAGCATCTGACATAATTTCAAGGCAGTAAGAAACCACTCTGTGGTGCAGGGATTTAAGACTTATTTGTTATCCGCACTGTCAGACACCGCAGGCTCTCCATCCGGATAGGATTTGTTTCAGTGTCAGCTGCCACAGTTCACAAACTGGCACTTCAACCTCAGATTAACTCTAAACCCAAAGCTAAGTGACCTGCACCCTACTTTTGCCACTACTCATAACTACTATGGCCATCCCAGTAGAAAAATGAAGGAGAATTATCTTAACCTATCAGACCTTGCCACAAATTATATTTATCAGCTCTCAGGGGTTCTGACAGTCAGTTCAGTTTCCCATCGTTCCAAGCAAGCAGATTCAATACAGCTTACAAAGAAACTACTGCACAGATCTACTCTTAAAAGGATGCATACAACTCTGACCACAAATAAACTCAAGAACTTACACAGGACTCTAAACTTGCAAGTAGACACATCCAATTTCTTCAACAGTTGGTATAAAAGTAACACCCATTTCCCCTTGACCTACTGCATTGGATGCCTGAACTTTTGCAAGGAAACAACTCCTCTTGCTATCACAGAGTCTATGTAGGCTTCAGCACAAAGTAAGGGAATGTTTCAGACTCTGTTCTTATGCACTTAAGGACCAAAAATACTCACCTGGAGTAGAAAGTTCATGTTGACATTGCTACTGTATCTCCATTACCACCAAAAAAACCCATCTTTTTCAAAAAAGCTAAGTTTACTATATGCTGGTGATCAAATACATATACATTGAGTCTTCCAGGACTGTCTCCTAGACATAAAAGTCCAAAGAGCAAGTTCCCCTTTTTCTTTTAAGAGGAACAAATAATAAGTAGACATCAAAGCTCCTCGGGATTTGGGGGGGAAAAAATTCTCATTTGATAAACGCAGAGTTTTAGATTACATGAAGCAAATTCAGTCCTGTATGTGCAAAATACAGAATAGGATTGAAAGACAGTGTGAAGTATATGTAGCTCTTAGACGTGTGAAATATACTTCAGACCTATTTCCATCCATGTTCCTGTACAGAATTTTTTAATTTTAAAACAGACCTTTTATAAGTAGCAACATACAGAGAAAGTGCTGGAAAGATCAGTACTCAGAGAGAGATATTCAAGCTCACAGACTTACTTGCATTCCCCAGGTACACTGCAACCCCCATGGAGCAAATTACATCCTTGTTTACATACAGCTGCAAACAGAAAGAGATTTAAGCATCAGCCTGAGCAGCTAGGCAGCCATTAGTACAGTAGCAATCTGGAACTGTTCAGCTAGAGCTTCTGTCAGTTAGCCTGCTTGTTGTTTGTGCAAAGCCAACTGTCTCTTGCCATGTTCCAACAGATGTTGCTTCCAGCTATTTCACAATAACCAACCCCATTACAACTCTTTATTAAAAAAATAACTCCTCAAAGGTGATACCAAATAGGATGCCACCACTCAAGCTTTCAAATACAGTTATTTTTTAAACCTGGTATTACGCTGGAAATTCCAAGCTTCAAAAGACACACAGGACCTTGAGCAAGCCCTAAAAATGGTCTTCCATGTCTTTACCAGGCTTTTTTAGTAAAAAGGAGCAGAAAATAACTCTTCTTTCTGTTGATGGTTTCTTGGTTTTATGTCAAGTAATTACTCACTGAGATTGAACGCAAAACTTAGATATTTGAGTGGTACATTAAAAAGTATGACCACACTTGAATTTTTGCTCATATTCAGAGCTCTCAAAAAGCTTTCAGCTCTACATACATTATACTTAAAACTTTATAATTTGCCAGAAGAGTTATGAGGGCACTTTTACAGAATGAAAGTATACAGTATTACTGATATCCTTATTGTTCAATAAAATCTTACATTAACTGATGTAATACATCATTTTACTTTGAAGTACTAACACCACCATTAAATAAATTCAATGAGGAAAAAGGTGCTTCACACTTTCAAATCCTAAATTTGAAACACTATCTTGTGCTGGGCTGTGCTTTTCACAGAGGATGTTTTTGCAAAGGACAAAGTCTGTACGTGTTAAAATTAATATGCTAAAGCACAAACACTACAGAAACATCTCCCGCAGTTTATACGTATTATATATGCACTAGAGCTAATCACAAGTGAAGCAAATACTACCTTGTTTACATTCTTCTCCCATCCAACCTTCCATGCAGGCTTTGTTTCCATTTTGATCGCACGTGTAGTGACCAACAAAGTCATCTCGAGGGCCACAAAACTTATTGCACAGAGCACTGTAGTAATTTTCATCACATTTCACTCTTATTTGTACTTCAAAATGGGCGACAGGACCATTGAACTGTAGAGTCTTCCATCGATCTTCTGGGTTGATCATGCCAGCATGTGCCACTCGTTCTATCAACAAGTCTTCACCTTTTAAATAAATGGTAAATTCAACAGGTGCTAAGTTTGATAGAACACAAGAATACATAAATTCAAATCAAGACTATTCAACTGGTTAAGAGAAAATAGTGAAGAAAATGTTAAGATGATAAAGATCTACTGTTTTAACTGAATTTTCCCTTGCCATGTAAAGTTCATTACAGGAAGGTCAATTTAAAAAAGTGTCCCAAAGGAAATATTAAAAAACCCTGGAACATAATCCATAGGAAATAGCTTATTTTTCAAGGCAGCCAAACATACCACACCCACATACTGACAACTAGTAGCTTTATCTTGATCTGAGGCTCTTTTTACCTCCTTTTTATTACAAAACTGCAAAATCTGCATAACCAAGCAGATAAGATTATTTTTAAAAATAAAATACGTAGTACACTAAATTTGTTGCAAAATTACTAAGTGATAGTAAATACTCTGGTTGGAATGCAATATGTACATAAAGTAGCTTGGTTCCATTTTATCATTCTCTCTACAGCAAAGGCAAAGTATCTTTAACAAACATTTCATAGAACACTGTGTAGCCAGTATTTAACATCTTGAGAAGAAACTGACAAGCAGGAGCACCAGAGGTTCCACCTTAACATGAAGAGGAACATCTTTACTGTAAGGGTCACAGAGCACTGGAACAGGCTGCCCAGAGAGGTTGTGGAGTCTCCTCTGTAGATTTTCAAACCCTGCCTGGATGCGTTCCTGTGTGACCTGTGCTAGACTGTATGATCCTGCTCTGGCAGGGGGGTTGGACTCAAAGATCTCCAAGGTCCCTTCCAACCCCTGACACCATGTGATACTGTGACAAGTGAACCCAGGACTGTCAAGGGACTGTTCTCAATTCTGTATCCTGCTTACCCTTATCCCCAGTGGGACTATTAGTAATTATGACCACTGCTGCAATACATTCTATAAGCATCCTGCCTTGCCCTCACAAAAAGCATCAGTACTGCTACTGCCAGGCTCCATTAATTCAGAACAAATATGCACAAAGTATTATGTACCAGATGGGACAAGAGGATTCCATGATGGAACTTCCAACAGAAAGTATTTTTATAAATATCCATTTTGTATTTTTATCTTTTATATTCCCAGCACACAAGCTTCAGTACCATTATAGTCAGTACAATGAAACTATACTACTGCTTAAGTACAAAAGTTAAGAATAAGCAAAGCACAGTAAGGGGAGACAGAGTAACCCCAATGACAGTTTTCAAGTGTTGTCACTGTTCAAATCCAGTAACATCCTACTGCACAATCTTTTCTAGGCGACTCTGCAAGCTGCAGCTGGGACTCCAAGCACTACTGAAGGACAAGAAAAAGGTACAGAAGATCTACTTGCATATATGAATTTCATACACATTTTTGAAATAGAAATAATATTGCCAGCTCAGAGCTTCAGTGTCCATTTTCTTTCAATAAAGGTTTGGGGTTTTTTTAAGGAAACAAAGAACCAAAAATCTGCATGCAGAAAGAGGCTGTATGAAGTCTAAAGCCTAGTCTAGCATTTGGTCTGAAATCTAAATCTCAGATCAATACCAATATAGAACATGCCAAACTGGTAGCAAGCAATACTAAACTATTTTCAGCAAATGCATTTCACCTACTTACTATCTAGAACCCATTAACGTAGTCTGTTTACAAAAGAAACATGAAAGGAGCGACTGTTTCTCACCTATGAAGCTACTGACAGCACAGAGGTACCCTTCACATTTGTTACCAACGCTGCTCTTCCCCCTCAGCATGTAAAGGGACTCCAGGGACAATTTTCAGTCACTCCAACATTAAAGGAAAAGGAAAGCTACAGAAGTAGCTCTGCAGTATATTTTGCTATCTTAATATATTTTTCATGCTTGCCTCCCTATAAAAATATTTCCCGTTAAAGAATACCGAGCTTCAAAAAGAGAGAAAAAAAAGCAAAGCTGTTTTATTTAAGAATTGACAGGTTCTCCCATTTTAAGAACACAAAGTAACTCTCTGATTTACTATTAAAAGTAGCATTGCCATGTACAGGCTACAATTCATGCCTGCCTGGACTAGTCTGCATGAAATATTTTATGGCTAAACAGGCCACACTGAAGTCTAGCCATCTTTAATTCCTACTTACGAACTCCTTTGTCATTCAGCCACACATGGTCAGTAGCTGAGTGGACAAGAAACCTGCAATCTAGAAAAGGCTGCCTGCACTTTATTTTTGACTGAACGGGATATCTATCACTCTACCAGTCACTATGATTAGATTCAACCTCCTTTTAGAATCTCATTCTTCTCTCATGATTACTGATCTGAAAGACTGTAAAGGGAAAAATGCTTAGTCATTGGATAATCAAGGAATATGAACAACTGCAAATATGCATTATAGAGCTATTTTCCAGCTATAATCAACAGAGGCTCATTAAAAATGGCTGCAACAGCCACCACTGCTATTAAAGTGTTTCCCCAAAGTACATCCCATGGACTGACAAACAGGTCCTGAGATAAAGGAGTGGCTTATATAGTAAAAATCTTATCAAGCATCTTCAGGTTAATGTAAATTCATCAGAACCAGTTAAACAACTGGAACAAGCATTACAGCTATTACAAATATACTCTATACCTGGGGTCGAGAAAAGGCGAAATAACCCAATAGTGCCTTTTTTCTTTTTTTGAACACTCAAAACTTTATTATTACAAACTCCTCTAAAAGAAAAATGTATTCCAAGTCTTGAGAGCTTTTCCTCTAGCTTATGTTAGTAAAATTAGGACTTACCAGCCTAAATAAGCAACCAATTAATTTACCCTGATCCACAAAAGGCATCAGAAAATCAGCTCCAAGCAATTTAGTTTCTAGAAGTAAATTCTTAAGTACCACAGTCAGTGTAAGAATTCTGCTTTACCTCAAATATAAAACTGATCCCAAATAGAAGGTGCATTTTCCAAAGAGATCTGTAGTAACTTGGAAGAACATTTCTGTAAATGTTCCTCCTTCCCTCGACAATGCCAAAGTGTTTCTGAAGATATTCAGTTTCTCACATTTATTTGTTTTGATGAAACAAGTTTGCTCCTTGCATTTGGTTTAGCATTAAAATTCATAGAATTAGAGAGTTATCTAGGTTGGAAAAGACCTTCAAGATCAAGTCCAACCAGTAACACTACTCTATATGTCCATGGCTAAGCCATGTCTCTAATGAAAAAGCTGTAAGGACACATTAGTCTCCTACAGACCAATGTGAAAGAGGAAAGCAATCACTGCATCCCCACAATAGATGTCTAGTCAAATGCAAAGTTACTGTGCATGTGAAGACGTCAACTTGCTTTGTAATGGCAGCACTGGGTCAGGCAGTGGAAAGACCTCTGCTATGCAACTAGAAGTTTGCCAAGTCAAATGACTTCCCTGTAAAGTATCATTAACTGCTGTGACAGATGACAAAGAACAGGCCCTTTGTATCTAAGGCAATTTCCCCTCTACCTCCTCTACTCTCCCAAAGCAAACAAGTGCTAACACTACACTGTCACAAGCTTCCCTCTGAGCCAACTATGCTGCACAGAGGAAGAAAAACACACAGTAGTAGTTCAGTAATAGGAGTCTTGAAAGCCCCTCTGAAAGAGTTTGCCATTTGAGGCAAACCCTGGGGAAACATGTGCCCTGGTAGACTTGCTTGAGATGGTACCTCACAGACCCACCCTTAGCACCCTTGCCTTCCTTTTGATGAGTGCAAGAAATAATACAGGATGCTAGGACAGAGGGAGAGAAGAATGAGAACTGTGCTAAAACCTTCAAGTTGTTCACTCAAAACCCCTATTTCCCGTTACTGGGGGGGGTTCAGTGTTTGTTTTGGATTTTTCGGTATTTTTAGTTTGGTGGGGTTTTTTTTTTGGG
>JANHFX010016684.1:0-28345 GCA_027560015.1 Chloroceryle amazona | reverse complement strand
GTTTTGTTCTACGTGTCTCCGCGCGTGTTCGTTGTGGGGGGGGGTCGTTGTTTTTTTTTTGTTTTTTTGGTGTGGGTGGTGTTGGGGGTGTCTTTTTTGTGGGGTGGGGGGGGGGAGGGGTGGTTTTTTTTAAATATCCAATTGAAATCCAGGCTGGAACACAGGACCTGCATTTAAACTTTCTTTCTTTTAATGGGGATGAGTGAAGCTAAAGAAAACCCTGGCTTTGGAACTAATTAATCAGCTTTTAAACAGACTGGCAATTACTTTGATTAATCTTTACTACAGTAGCAACAGAAGACACAGGTAACCTGATCCAGCGATCAGTTCAGTGTTCATGCTATGATAGGGAGTTCAGCTTTCCACAGATATTCTGTTCACCCCTCCAGGATGCTGATATTATTTGCCTCTTGTAGAGGAGTTTCTGTATTGCCTTTTCTCTATTCTCTTAAAGAAGAATTTTTACTATCTGTCCCTGTTTGGCAACTCAGTAGTCCCTGCAGAAATACAAGGGAAGTGTTCTTCTATCTTGATAGATACACAAGGCAAAGAACTACTCTGCCAAGATCACTCAAAAACAAACAAAAAACCCAACCCTGTCAGCATTCAAGAATTCCTCTTAGAAATCTAATAGGCAAGTCTAAGTTGCAGCACAGCAAAGCAACACATAATGGTAGAGAGACTACAGAAACATTAAACCAAGACAAGTTGTTTGATAGTCTTCTGCCAAATTATAGACCAAGAAAGCTTCAAATTCACATGACAAGCCTTCTAGGTTTCAGATGCAACAGCACCTCTCTGGCAGCCTATATTAAAGGGACATCCACTTGCTATTAGCAGTTTCTCATGATAGCTAAACTGTGATTTGACACTTACATAGATTCCTGTAATTCATGGAAACTGTTAAATTAAGGAGATGGCCCACTGGGCATCCAGAAGACACTATGAATCTTGTTGGCCTGAAGCTCAGCAAGAAAAAAGACATTAATGCAAGCAAACAGATTTGATGGATCATATTAAAAAAGTGTAAGAAAGACTTAAAATAAGCCTAAAGTGACTGTCCCTTTATCATGCATATTTAAAAAGAAACCTGAGTTTTAAAGCAACAGGTTTGCAAGAGGATTCTGCAGACTTGAAGACATAAACGTAATAAATAATAGCCTTATAACTTGCTAATTAACTGAAAGAACAAAATTCAGCACTTAAATGCATACAGATCTATTTTGCAGAAGAGGCTTTTCGTGTTCACCCTGTTCTACACCATCTCATGAGTTAATCTGCCATCTAGAACTAGGGCACGAATATTCCTTTATTTGCTGTACTAGGTGTCCCTGGGTAAATTATTCCCAGGCAGGAGACTATTTAAAGGAATTAACCTCATATGGTACATTTTTGACCAAAGCATTCAAGAGGACATCTCCAATCTGTTGCTATGTAGGATATCTAAACTTATGCAAGATTCAGGCTTACTTTGCTCAGCACACAAGATCTCATTTTGAATACTATGTCCTGTGTCCATACTAAGGGAAGTGCCATTCAAAAAGGCTGCACACCAACTGAAGGGTTGCAGCAACATGAATTACCCAAGATCTAACGAAAACATACCTATTAGAAAAGGCTGAATGAGCTGTTAAACAAGACAAAAGAAGCTTAATTCTAACAGAGCACACGCTCAGGAACAAACTTCAAGGAAAAGCACCTTGAAACTCTAACATTGCCTTAACATCAACTGAGCTTCGCCAATTTTTCTTTGCTTGATGCATCTTGGCAAGAATGGTCAGCAAAGCAGCAGAGAATGGAACCTATAATTATAACTGAAGATGTTGTCCAAACACTTATCTTCCTCTGTATTAATCCCAGCCAAGATTAAACAGTACAGCATTAACCACAAAGCTTGAAGTTACTTAACACTTGTAGGCAAAAGCATTGATTATTTTCAGACAGGTTTGCAAACCATTACCAAAGAGTAGGTGCAAGCTACAGTCCTACTTCAGCAACAATATGGCAATGAGCACCTTCATATAATTTTGAAATATTTATACAATAACCTTGCTTTCCCTTCAGATCAATAGCCTGCCTTGACACTGAGCCTTAGCATTTACAGATCAAGAAATGCAAGGTAACCTTCAGTACTTTAAGAGAAACAAGTGTAGGAGGAATCATACCATAATTTAGAACACTTTCAAAAATATCAAGCATGGTTTCTTTATGAGGAGCAAGAATCCTTATTTGTTTACCTGGTTATGAAAAGAGTTTCACAATAAAACAAACATAAACAAAAGGGCCTACCATGATTTTTGAACATTGTTTTAAAGCTAACTATCGAGTCATATATTTTAACCTTCACTTTCTATTGTCCATTCTTTTTCCAATCAGTAGTATTTGTTCCACAGTTTCTAACCCAATATTCACAACTTGAATTTGTACATGCGGTTTGCTTAGATAGCAGGCTTGCATTCAGACTCATTTGGAGGGATGGCTGATGACAGCAGCACACCATTTCCCCCCTCCCCAAGCTGTGTACATACAGCACAGAGTAAGGGAAAGCTGCAACTTTTACGTAAATACTCACCAGCTTTTGTATCATTATCCCAATCCCATGCTTCTATTACTAATGTGAACGATCTCTGAAAAGAAACAAGACACCAGTTAGATAGTAATAAAAACCTGTTACACACCAGACACAAACAGTGATTTGGAATAAGCAGATATCACTGCTACAAGAAAGACAACTGAAAGGAGTTTAAATTTAACTTTCCTGCTGTCATATGAAAGCCCTTGAAGGCATCTTCTCAAAACCATGAAACATAACAATTACAAACTGGGGGGCAAAGCACAGTAACAGCAAAACAAAAACATCCCCCCCAAACACCTCCCAAGGACTGAATTATTCTTCTCCTCCTACTGCATCCAATTCTCAGCTTTGCTTAGCTACAGAAATCCTTTTCAGGAGTAGCCCCAAGAGGTTCAAACAAAGGGTTCTGAATACTGGGAAACAACTTGGGATATTTAAGACTTCAGCAACTGATAGAAGAAAAAAAGAAACAACCTGCAAAATCAGAGTCATCTTTTAGGAAATGCACAGAAGATCAGTCTATATAACTGATCTGTTTGCTAGAAGACTATAGCTAAAGAGAAAGTCACAAAAATCCATCCTGCATCTATCAAGAGTTTAGATTTCTTTTCAGAATTGTTAAAGGAAGCACACTTGGTAGTATAATTTCTCCTGATAAAAAAAATGATTTCAGAAAGTGTCACAGTTTAGGGTCAGGGTGACCCCTTAGACCTGTGACAGATGCTCTCGGTTAGCCCTCCCTCCCCAAAGGGGAAGGGAAAGGGAGTGAGGAAGAGAGACTGACTGGCTAGAACAGGAAGCTAGAACAGCTTTCATTAAAAGTGAAAATAGTAAAACTAGAATATTTACAAATACATACAAAACCAGTATCAAACCCACACCTCCAATGGTAGTTACATCGCCCTCATTGATGCTGTGGAACAGGCATCGGAGGAGCCCCAGAGTGGGCCCTGCAGCAGACAGGAGCTGTGCTCAGGAACTGGATTCTGGCACAGGATTCAGGAACACACCAACTGGGATCGAAGGCAGAAGGGACAGAGCCCTCCTTGGGTGCTCCAAGGAAGGAACCAAAAGAGGACCTGAGCCAAGCCAAGCAAAGCTAGCAAAGCGGTCCAAGAGGGGAGAAGAACACAGGAGCCTCCAGAGAGGGATTGAGGGAGCTACAGACCCTCCTTATCCCTCTGCTTTATACCGAATATGACTTATATGGGCTGGAATATCTCGTTGGTCAGCATGGGGTCACCTGCCCTGCCTGCTCCTCCCTGCAGGTGCTGCCTTTCACTTTCCTGCACCCCAATGTGGTGCACAAGATCCAGCAGTGGCCTTGGTCTGCACACCAATCCTTGGTAGTAACTCTATGTCTGTGAAAACAGGCTGCTAACTTCAGACAGTGCAGCTAGCTAGAAGAAAAGAGCTGAAAAATAAAACCACTGAACAGAACCAGCTCTGTGCTCACTCAGACCAGGACAGAAAATTTTTAAATTGTTTGGAAAAAACATGAAGGATTTACTTCACTAAAGGAAGTCTTTGGGCATTTTGCTTGGTTTTATGACCAGATATGTAGGACCATTGTTGATATTTAAATACTAAACACTTAGGAAAAATTTAATGTATAGTTTACCTGTTTTGAGTTTAACAGGAGTTGCTGTCAAACCCTACAGTTTTGATAGTTTCCAACTCGTCCAAGTTAACACTGAGATTCTCGCATATATATAAAAACAAGGCAAAAACCTCCAAGAACAGAAAGAGTTATGGAACCAGTATCCTAACCCCTCATGCTCAGAGTCAAGCCAAGCCAAAAACAGAAGCTTGTTAAACACAGCAGAGCCAAGGCTTAATGTGTGCAGAATTCATAGGCTAATGATCTATGAAATCATATGGACATAGGGACCTTCCATCAAGAAATTAAGAGCACAATCTTAGCAAGATGATTATGCAAGAATTCAGCTGTCTTTCATAGGGTGCTTAAGACTACTTTACTATTACATCAAGTACATTTTGTCTTCGAGATAGCTTGCATGCCACCTGCATCCCCACCAAGGAGGGTTCATAAGACTGAAAACTCCCCATTTTAAAAAGAGTGGCTACAACAAGAATGATCAGTGCAGCACCCTGAGCAGAAGGGATCTTTGCCTGAGGTCCTTCATGACCCCAGCACAGGTTCAGCCTATCTAGAAATGCATTTCACCAAGTTCCTATTTTTCTATCGATTAGTTACATCAACATATAAACCACAAACTATGCCTTGGAAAATATCAATCCTGTACTTCCAGCTTCAGACACATACTAGAGAAGATGATTTTCCCATAATTGAAACAAATAAAGGTTTAGTGGTAAATAATTAGATTACACTCAAGGAAAAAGAGGGGGCGGAGGGGAAGGAAGCTCAGCAGTGACTACACTGGACAGAGGCACAATTGACCTTGAACTGCCTTTGGAAAAGGACAAATGATAAAGAGATCAACTGAGAAAGCAAAAGCCTCTACTTCTCAGTTATGACAACACAGCACAAATCACAACTTCACATTTTTTGAAAACAAATGTTAGTAGAAGATTTCAGTAGTTTCACTCTCCAACTCCCTGCTCTCCCCTGCCCTCCCCAGTGTCAGCATTTAGGGAAGTAGGAGAGGATAGTACCATACTCTGAATATGCTACCTGAAAAATGAATGTAGAGAGAAGAGCATCAGAATATTTTTGTACTACCTATTAGTACTACATAGTATGGCCCTAATTTTATCTTCTGGACATTGCAAGTCTCCTTATTTTGCATCAAAATTAAGTGTTAACCTAGGCAGAATTCTGCAAATCAGTGCGTGATCCAAAGGTCTGGTATCCACCTCTCCTGCTTTTAACAACTAAACTTATGATATATCCCTCAGTTTTCCTAGGTTCCACTGATCTGTATTAGAAGTACAAAATAGTGCTCAAGTGCTTCCAGATGTCCACTTATCTTATGTAAGTGCTGGTCTTCCCAACTGCAAATTGGCTGTTGCATCCAACTGCCCACACAGGCTAAAGCAGGGGAAAAAAAAAATTCACTGACTTGCTCTCTTAGGAAACAGATCAGTCAACTTTGCCTTCCTGTCATTCCACTTGAAAGCAGATTTGTATCTTTGCCTAGGATGCAAGGGAATTTTTGTGGGTGAAGAGAGTTCCACGTGATGCACTGTTGCAGCATGCTCATGCTGGAAGATGTCAGTGGGGATGAAGAGGCATTCTACCAATTGAAGATGCTTAAAATAAGGAGTCACATAGCTCCAGGGACAAATCTGACCAACTAAGATGGCAGACAGTCTGGAGTTGAAAATATTCCTCTACCTACCACCTTATAGAAACTTTATAGTACCTTACAAGCTACTATGACTCTGACACACAGCTTTTCTTCCAAGATGCGGAACAACTGAATTTCTGGCCAAATAACTGACCTGTGCAGCCTGCACAGCTCATGCCACCTCCTGGTGGCAGGCAGGGCAAGGACACAATTCTACAAGCCCCAGGATGCACAGACTGTTCTCAAGCATTTGCTTTTACTGTCCTCCCACAGGTGACCATCAAGAACTATAAGCCCATTTATGAAAAGCTTAAAGAACATACAAAAAGAGACAAGACCAAGAACATTAAATCCTTTGGCTTACTGGTATCCTTTCACCTCAGTTTCCCATGTCTACTTACATGTTAACACTTGTCCATTTACACATGGTCAAGCGTATGAGTATAACATTTTGGGAAGACTTCTAGTCACACTTGAAGGAGATTAGGAATGTTATTTAAACAGCAGTGAAAAGTATTGATAGACAAATGCATATTTATTGGTTTCAGATGGGACAGCTCTCAGTTGTGCAATTTCCTGCTCTCTACTGGCAGTTATGAAGTCACTCTTCAAAAACTCCCTAACAGACACTGAAAGAATGTAACCAGATGAGAAACTGGTTTTTGTGGCCATTCTACCACTAGAGAAGATAGTTAAAGTTACCAGCCGGACTTGTCATCCATTCCTCACCTCCAGCTAGTCAGTAACTTTAAGGAGGAATTCCTCTCCACAGTAGCACAATGGATCACTGTGTTACAATGACACCACCTCAAGACAGGAAACAGATCCTTAATCCACTGGTTCAAGAAAAACGTTCTCCCCCCCTCCCCCATTATCAACTCTTGCACTAGATCTGCTCAAATTCTTTTGAATATTGCACATCACTTTAAAACAACAGCTGAAAACTTACAAAGCAGCATCTGTGTTACTGAATATGTTCATGGTATGCTGCACTGAGAGCTTTCCAGTTATTGCTCAACTATCAGAACATTCATTTGATAATTAAAAACACTTATTAGTGGAAATGTTAATATACATAAACTCACCCATACTGGAACCCTGCCCAATAACCAGGGTAAGAGCTATAGTTTGAGTAACACTAATGGATATAAATTTTGAATAATATATTTAGCTTGGATAATGGACACACTCATTTTACAAAAGCTCTGCATTGGCTCGCATTAGTCACGTTTTTACTCTTCAACAGAAAGTCTAATACAGACTATCCAGCACATCATCTGCTAGCACCAACTGCAAGTCTCTTCTGTAGCACATAACTACACCAGGCAACATCTTAAGCATCTTAAATCATGCTTATGGAAAAGAATTACAGAACTTGCATTAATTTTGCTCTTGTCTAGAACTTAAGGTCTATTCATACTGCAAATCTTTAAACCCCTCACACCTCAGCAGTGTATGGGCTCTCTGACATATCTTTAGTAAGAACAGGCTAGCTTATAAGTTATGTAAGCTAAGTAGGTTATTGATATAGATGTGTGTTCAAGTTTCTGCATAAATCTATCAGAAAACTCTCTAGTTTTCTAACAAGTATCTTACAAATGCCTCAAATTGATGTCTTTCTGCATAATACACAGAGCATCACTTCTGCTTCTTTTTTGACTTGCACAGAACTCTTGCTGTAAGCCGATTATGACCAGCACCTCACAATAGCAGGACACGTGCATTCCAGTCTGTTCTAAGTAAGAAAGGCTTTGTGAAGTAGTATCTGTTGTTCATTTCAACTAGTACTAGCAAAATATTTAGAAAATATTTTTTAAAAAGTTACCATGGCACAGATTGGAGGGGGAGGGGACAGGTCTGAACATACAGACTTGATTCTATTGACTTTGGTGTCTAGGTTTATCTTCCAGAAAGGATTAAACACAAGACAGTATCTATCTCAACTTATCAAATCAAAAATCAGATGTTAAAGGCTTCAAGTCAGCAGAAGAGCATCAGCACACTTCTGCAGAAGCAAACAGCTTTATGAAAGAACCATTTTGTAGGAGTGAACTAAACAGATATGCCAAGTAGTTTGGAAAGATACAAATTAAGCCTGTTTATCCTGGTGATGCTTGCTTCAGTTGTGTTTTTTTTCCTTAGGATTTGTGTTGACAAAATCAACTTCAAAGCATTATTTCACTGCTTACACTAAACAAAACACTCCCCATACTATCCCAGCGACCTCCTCTCTGGGGAGGGGGGAAACAAAACCTGTAATATTGGTTTAGTGTTGTCTTTTTATGAACTATTACTATTACCTTGCATTTGCAAGTCAACATGCAAAAGGTGGGTTTTTTTTTTTGTTTGTGCTTTGATTTGTTGTTTTTGTTGCTGTTTTTTGGGTTGGCTTTTTTTTGCAAACCAGGCATGAGACTTTTCACCCCCAGAAAGATGATCCATCTGTTGACA
The DNA here is from genome assembly GCA_027560015.1 of Chloroceryle amazona. Lineage (NCBI taxonomy): Eukaryota > Metazoa > Chordata > Aves > Coraciiformes > Cerylidae > Chloroceryle > Chloroceryle amazona. The sequence continues at coordinate 20,047 of JANHFX010016684.1, read as the reverse complement.
GCACTTTCAGAATTTCTATTCTCCAAGTCTGAAAGATGCAAACACTGAAGGTTGAGCTAAAATCAGTAGCTGATATTTTCTATGTCAATAACATGCTGTTGTGTATTAACACACATTTATTCTAACATACAAAGAATTATCCATTTTACGTGAATAAAAGGACTGACCAGAGTTTCTACAGGGAAAAACCTCAGAAGAAACCAGGAATCAGCTACGAAGTAGAAAAGTGTGACTCCTAAGAAAATTCAGAGCCCACCTTATCCTTTCCTTCTTGTTCCACAGCCACCCAGAAACTCAGGCTCTTATCACCATCCAGTACTATTTCATTTCAAAACTCAAGCAAGGATAGATAACATTTGTATTTGAACATTTCAATGGTAAAAACAGGTCAAACACCAGTGGCATATTACTATTCTTTTTACTAGTCTTAATTTTTCTAACTTATTCTAGAATAAGTTTTCACCAATATTTCTTGCAACCAAGTCCGTTAAGTCCTAATCGGTCATCTCATACTTGCTTTCCTAGGAAAATTCTAGGCAAATGAGGCAAGCACAGGTCTTGAGGCTTCCCCTCCTCCTTTTTTCTATCACCTCTGCCACTTCCTCAAGCACCTGCTACCATGGAAAAAGCTGACTTCAAGGCAAGCATATTCCATTTCCTTCCCCAGGAGGTCTACAGCAAGTTCTTAAAACTTTCTTATTCATAATCTAGAAGTGATTAGGGAGTAAGGAAGAAAAAGATTCTGAGAAGATCCAGGACTCATCTTCAACAGAGGTTTACAGGCAGATAAAACAAGCCTGCAGGCTGATCTTTTAGAAGCAGACATTATAAAGCCACAATGTAAACCTTTACTGAAGGAATAAATGTTCCCCTTTGGAGGGAAGATGGTTTTTTTAAACTTGGAAGATATTTCAGCCACACTCACATGCAAGAATTTGTCTGCTGAACTAAGAGGGCATTCCACCATAAAAAAAGAAATCATAAAGATGCCCATAATCTAAATCCTCATTTTTCATCTGAGAAGTAAACACCACTGGCATAGCAAGTCCTAAGCAAAAGCTTTTCCTTTGGAAACCAGGGTCAAACAAACCCATTTTGTTAGGAGAGCGGTGGAAGGCTGGGTTAGAGTGCTTCAAACATCATCAGCAGAAAGCTGTTGAGCAAGTTAAAACCTTCTATTTGAGAGCAATTACTGCAGTTATACTCCTCTTGGCCTAGTCACAGAAGCAAAATGATGTTTACAAACTCTGGAGCCTTAACTCCAGAGTTGTGTGAGGGGAATAAGCCCCACCTGACAATCTTGAAGAAGTCTACAGAACTAGAGGGGAGAGGAGAGTATTTTTTGCCACTGTCAACAGCCAACAGGACAGCATCTCCACCTACATGAGTTTGACCACTTCATACTACACCTTCCCCCAAACTAGACAAAGTCAAACCTGGAAGGGTGCATATATGGGTACACATATGGGGGTGGCAGGGGGAATCTAGATGTCTAGACTATTAAGGCTCATTTCATTGCAAAAGGAACACAAATAAAAACAACAGGTGACTAAGTTAGAGTCAATCTTGGAGTTAATATACCAAACTTAACACCCAGGTAGAGATTCACCTCCAGTTAAAGAAAATTACCCAGCAACTAGGTGGTAGAATCCCAACAACAACCAGCTGCATGCATCTAAAAGATAAAACAACTCCAAGGAGGAACTCCAAAGGGTATTACAACATCAATTTGGCAGTGCCCAGTACTTTGTGAAAGAGCCATAGTGTGCTGTACCAGACACTGTATCTGTAGGAAGATCTTCAAGGGAAGGTTTGAAGATACTCCGAGCCTGCTGCAATGGTAAAATACAACAGGAGTTTCTCAATATGAGGGGGTCTTGATAAATCGTGGGACAGTAAACATTTAGGCTGGAGAGTTCTAAAAATCACTTGAAGTCACATGTTAGCTTTAGTTAATGCCTGTACAAACTGTGACCCATTTTGAGGCAGCTCACAAGAGGTCAAAATGCCTTATCTCCAACTAGAGCTCCTCAAGGTAGGGCATGAATAGTCACCTCAGACCACATTCAAAGAGAAAGGTCTCTAGAGATCCATCTACACATGAGAAGCTAAACCATCAGAGGAAAGACTCCACAAGTTTCTCCTTACTTAGCACCCTACACAAACCCAGCAAATCTCAGCCAATCTTGTGAACAAATGACATCCTGAGTATTTGCTCCAAATACCTCAGATACTGGTCCCGAGTTTTCATAGCACCCTTGGTCAGTCACTGCAGACAGAGCAGCAGCATCTTCTGAGTAAATGGGAAGCACACATCTCACTAACAGTTTGCACAGTACTAGAAGCAAGTTTTCAGCTTTTTAAAAGTCTGCAGGATATCTGACCAGGCAGTAGTCATGTCAAGACTTCATCTGAAGAAAATCTTATCTGCTAGCTACTTCCAGCTCACAGGACACTAAAGGTTCTGGAAGAGCCCAGCCCTATTTTAAAGGGGTGTCCTTCACCATTACATGCATAGCAGCAATGCTAGTCCTGTGGAAGGGAAGTAATTCCGGCCTCTGCTTTTTATAGCTATGTACTATTTATTTGTCCCCACCCTGCTCCATGCCCCCTCCCTTGATTCCAGCATATACACATCTCTGCTGTACTTGGGGAGATTAAATTCCATCTCTGAAGTCTAAGATGTCAGCTGTGGTCACTTAAATTTGAAAAAATTCCAAACTATTAGCTTCCAAATATTTTATTTTCCTTGTAACTCCAGAAGTAATCAAAAAAAAAGGGCAAACAAAGCAAAAAAAAAAATCAGTAAAAACTTACCTATTCAGACATAAGGGCTTCTGTGATAACTTGTCTGTGCTGAGATTTTCCATCAATAAATGATAAGAATAGCAATGTTTAACACCAAGCCATGCTATCAGCTACCACATTTAACAGTACTGTAGAAAGACTTCTATTTTACTGCAAACGCCTTCTGACTATGCCACCTCTAGGCACCTCCTGTGTACAACTCTCAACAGAAGTACTGGTTTATAGAACTAATCAATACATCAAGAGTATCCAGAGTGACACTTTTTTTTCCCTGCCAACTGGATAAGCAAGCATAATGCTCCTGAAAAAGATAATTAATGTTAGGTGAATCAGTAGCTACAATTTTATGCTCATTCATTCTAGAATATCTATTCTCGTTTAGTCTAGAATAGTGACGTTTTCTGAGATGTTCAAACCAGTTCTTAGGCCAACCTATACATAGTTTAATCTTACAGATTTATTTCTCTTTCCACAGTACCTTTAAGAATTCTTTGTACCAACTGTCAGTATGGGATTAGTGTATTTCAAATCTTGTCATTTAAACCTCCAATTTTGCTGAATGCAAAATAATTTTCAGAGAGCTTCATATAACCCCAATTTAATGACATCTGTGACTTTGCTCTGTGCAAATTTTTATTTACAAGCAAGTTTCAGAAGCCTGTCAGTTCCATAAACAGCTATCCCTTCAGTCCACCAAAGCCAGCTTGTTTTGAGCTAAGCAAGTTCCCTTCACAGACTCAAGTTCTTTGACCAAGAGATCTACTTCCCACTCATCCATGTCTTGACTACTTAATATTCAGAAGTCAGTTGGAAAGTGCACCCTGCAGAGAAGGGGAGAGGTTACAATTGGGGGAAAAACAAGGAAAAAGACATTCAGTGTTATACTGCTATGTGATTCTGTATCTGAAGTTGGAAGGAAGCATCTTGAGTCTCCTGTTCTCCCTCTCCCAAGAGATGAGATGAATAGCACCCCTCAAAAGGGGGATGTTAGAAATCAAAGGTCCAGAGAGCAACAAGAAGGAACAAAGAATCAAATCATTTCTGAAATGAATGGAAGAGTTGGTCAAAACTCATCAGCCTAGAAGACAACTGGAGTATGTTCCAGAAGTCTACAACACTACAAAGGACCCCCAGAGATGGTTCGGAACAGATCATTCATTCTCTTTTTCTTGACAAGAACAAAAGGGCATCAAATTAAGCAAATAGGAACCATGGTCAGAAGAAGAGATGGCACTTCATGCAGAGCTTGTCAAAATGTAACACAGATTACCTAAGAGCAAAGTAGTTTTAAGACCTTTGTAGGTCCAAAGGCAGACTGGCACTAATACTTAGGAGAGACCAATCATAACTAGTTCAGAAAGTTCCTGGGTTAAAAAAAAACCTCTGGAGAATAAAAATATCTTTTCTATATTCTTGCCCTCAACCTTCCATGAACTCTAGTTTCATTACAGGTGCTATTCTGAAGCAAGTATTCAATTTTTTCTGATAGCCAACATTAAAGCAAAAGAGTATTGTAAAATAAAATCACACTGCAGAATATTGCATGCCTGGCTGAGCCATTAGTATCTATCCCAGGGTAACCAAAATAATGACCAAGGACCAACACTGGAGGAAAAAACAAGGAAGACAAGAGAAACAAGAACAGTTCTAAATCAGATTTACAATTATACCTCAGAACTCCTCTTAGAAAGCCATGACAGAAGTCATAATAAATAATCAAGATTCTTCAATACTGAAATGCCACAAAATAATTTAAAATAAAATAAATCACCAAACCACACATGCAATACATACATAGGAAGCCAGGTACATGTTGCAGTAGATGCAACAAACACTGTCAGACAACCTGAACTAGATCTATTAACTGGGAGATCCTGCTCCAAATGGAATAAAGGTTTAGAGGACTGTAGGCTTCTGAAAATTCCCCTAAAGAAACAGTACTCCAGCCTTTTAAGAGTGATTAAGTCAGGTGACACAAAGCAGAACATACTGTCATCCAAGGCAAGGTAAGAGAAACGCAGAAATAGAGAAAACATTTATCATTTATTAACTAGCTGAAGATTGACAAGTGTCAAGTGAAATACTAAGCTTCACAATGTTACAGCAATTTCGCACACAAATTTGTCAGCACATTTGTGATAAAAATCTGGGTATAAATCTTGTGATAAACAGGATTTGTCTTCAGAAAGACTAAATTGAGGCTTACACAGAAAGGCAGCTGAAGTAATTAGGCAATTAATCTCCAAACTTTAGCTATTCTATTTACAGTAGTCAAAACCAATCCCTGCTGGCTTCAGTATGGCTGGCACTATTCCTAGTTACTCTTACTCCACTAAGAAAGTGATTCTGCACCGTCTACCTGTCAATGAGCCACATATCACAGTTCCAGACAGACATGTTCTTTTACACTAGCTGAAAAGCAAGAAATGCCTCCCCCATTAAAAGTCAGAACTCTCAATCACACCTATATTCTCCACAGAAAATTAAGGCAAGAATACAACACAAAGGGTGAAGATTAGGTTAGCATGACTGGCACAGAAGCAGCAAAGTCAAGAGCGTCTGCGACAGCCTGGAAATGTCAACTAACAAGAAAGAAGAAGTGTTAGAACTTTAAAGTTGAAAAGGGGAAAAAAAAGTTAAACAGTCAGACTTAACTGCACAAGTTTCCCTAACTTGACAGAATCACCTCAAATGCAACACTGCTGCCTGTAAAACCTATTTTCAGGGAATCTGTGAGGAATCCTTCTCACTGCTTGAGATCCCAGACAGAAACCACACAAATAAGATTCAGTCTCTTCATATCAAGTCAGATTAGTTGCCTAGATTTCTAAAAGATGCTCCTAGATACTCTGCATGGATGCCTAGAGTACTCCTGATAAAGGGAAATGGCAGATATATCCACTTAGCCCCTAGGATCTGCCTCAGTAGCTACACACCTGACAGTCACTACAGGCTCAGCCCAGGGCACAGACAACACAGATTCAAAATTTGAGCTGGGATCAGAATCTTTAATGACCTAAGGAAACACATTTTAGACCAAAAGGAGGAGAAGTGGGGAAGCAGAAATTCAGCATCAGGCCTTCTGGAGCCATACCTATAAAGGTAAGGCTATATGTTAAGTAAACATTTTGACTTGGAAACTTTTGCCCATTGGGCAACAAGGGGAAAAAACATTTTGGTCAGCACCCACAGAAGACCTCCTTCAGATCTTTAACAAGTGATAGAAAAAGACTTCCAGAAACTCAAATCCATTCAACAACTCTGCAAAAATGCTTTTCTTCTACATGAAGGAAGTAGGGTGGGCCCCACCACACACCTTCCAATCTGCAACAAAGAGCATGGCAGATTTTGCCTACATCTTGGACATGATCCTTGTATCTGCTCAACAGAGGCGTAGCATCCCACAAAAAGTTTTAAGCAGGTGTGAAACAGGCCTCAAAAAGGACAGCTTCTCCCAGCTGCTGTCTCTTCCAAAGTTGCCCAAGCATTGCAATGCTCTATTCATACATTACCACTGTGGAAGGGAACTGATGCTATGAAGGATGATACCTACACAAAGTAAAATCCACGTGAAAACAGTCCTAACAAACCATCCTGCTCATCACTTAGCTTTGTTTCAAACAGCTGATTATGAGCTCAGAACACAAGAGAGCTAATGCAGCCAACAAATACCAGTGCTCAGAAGCAGCATCAGCCTTCCTATTGCCATTACTCCCCTCTGTTAGTTAATTTACCTAATACATCTATATACACTAAACCTTTACACAACCTGATTAAAAGTTAACTGATCTTTAAATATCCTTTTATATAGGTGTTAATGTGTTTCTTCCAATGAGATTTTCCAGAAAGCAAACTGGGATCTAATATAGCATCAGCAAGCTTTCCTTCTGCACCTTAGAAGAAATTACAAAGCAGAAAAGACAGTTAATTAACAAACCAACTACTTTAAATATAACCACAGCAATAGAATTTTGTATTCTATACTACAACCATACAAAAAGAGATATCAACCTACTAGTTTACCTGGGAGTAGTCAAACAAGAGCCACAGCTTATAGTGTACTTGCCTCTCAAACAGGAGAACCTGGTGTAGCCTCCCCAGGTTTTGTTTCTCCTCTTAAGAGTTCTAGAGCAGAGTCAGCAGGAAGAAAAATTACATTAAGCCCCATCAACACTTCAAACCTGCTAGAACCTCAAGTAACAGCCTTCCCTTTCATCTTATTCAGAAGGAACAAAGATGTTGAATTTTGAGATGAGAAATTGAGAAATTGAGTTTAAATCAGAAGTAGTATACAAGATAAAACAGTAGCAATTCCAGTAGAAGTTTCTCTGCTAATATCCAATTTTAGGAGAAAAAAAAAACAAAACACAAAACCACCAAAAAAACCTGCAACACCACACCCAAAACAAACAAAAAAACAACACAGAAGTCAGAAACCTTCCAGAAAACACCATTTTAGATGGAGTGTCACAGAATTAAATTTTAATAGACATTTTGCCTGAACATTACATAAAAGGAAATAAACAAGCTATTTACATCTTAAAATAATTTCAGGACTTCACAGCTGGAGCTAGCACTAGCAGTTTCCAGAAATCCACTGAGTTAATCCAATAGCAAAGAACAGAAGAAAATATTGATGAAATTAGAGAACAGAGAAAAAACCTTTTTAGAAAAAGACATGTACAAGCACAATACCATGCAGACATTTGGGTACCATCTTAACATCATTATTAGATTTAAGCAAAAGCTTTCAGCCTTGCTACCACCTTTGAACTGCTTCAGACAAACTTGATATTAAACAAGGATCCATGTCCTACTCTCTTCCTAAAGTTTTGGAAAAGGTCCAAGATAAATTAAGCCCATTATACATACACTTTCTTGTTGCATTAATGAAAGCGCAGCTAGATTTTCTCTTTTGAAGTGTACTAACAACCATGAGGACCCATTAATGGTTAGTGCAAGACTTGTTTTATGCTAATATTTAGAATTCAAAGATGAACTAGTAATTAATACTGCTCTTCCCCTCCCCTCTGTACTCCATGTAGCATGGATATTAGTGTCCTCTGGGCACTTCAAGCCATACATCATTATAATTTCAACTTGAAGTCAAGAGGGAATTAAACTAGCTATGTAATAACATACTTTAATTATTGTTCTAAAGACAGAACACCTGCATGCACTCTTTTGTAATGGAAATATGCATACGAAGAAGGTAGGCAAATACAGAAAAAAAAAATAGATATGCCCCCAAGTTCTATGTATGCAAAGATCCCAGGAATAGAGAGCAGTGTTTTAATCTTAATCCCTTTTAAATAACATTAGCTGTTGATAGCACTGCAGTTGTTCCGTTTGTTTTTGAAAAGGCAAATGCCCACAAAACCAATTCAAGCTAATGAGCCTAGATGTCTTGCCCTAGGAAGACGAGAGGCCCATACTCCACCTCTGTTCCTAAGGGAGCGCTGACATCAGGGCATTCTAAATCCTCTTCAACTCTCTCAACAGCCCTACCCAACAGAGCCAACTCCAGGGTTAGTTGGGCAGCATCAGTCACCTTTGAAAGAAGATGGGCAAGGCAACGGCTTTGCTGACCCACAGTGACGGCAACAGCTGTCTGATGAAACATTTGTATAGCTCCAAACAAGATGCATCACTTTTCTGCAACGGCATTGGCTCTAAGCACAGGTATTGTCTGTCATAGGCATGTCCACCATAAAGAACACAAACGTTGAGATTATTGCTGTAGGAGTTGCACAATAGTATCAGTCAATTCGAACTGCACATTTCCACAAGTGCCATACCAAGAAGAATATAGATTTTCTCACAGCTAGTAAGAAAAATATCATTAATTCAGAAAAAGGAGATAATGCACTTTTGCTGTCCTTTATTTCAGCCCCAAACTGAACACGAGCTCAGCTTTTAATTTTACACACACTAAAGAGGCTGGTAGAGAAACTAAAAGAAAACACTGTCTCACTTTCCACTGGCTCACTTTCCCTTACAACCTCCTTGGCTCTCTGAACCAGGACACTGCAGACAACCAAAGCTATATCTGTATCTTGCTGTTCTCCATAAATTTACAGGAAGAAGTTGAATAGAAAAAAAAGTCACCACTGAAAGATATGGTGCAAGTTCTTTCACGTAGAACACCACAAGCTGGGAACTTGAATAATGCATCTAACAGGGATTCTGCACACAGACATGCACCAGAGTTCAGTTGTGGAAAAAAAGTTTATAAACATGTTTCTGAAAAAAAATGCTTGCATCATATACCAGCAGCAGGACTGAATCTTCTGAACAGTACTTTGTAGCTACAGTAAAATTTTATCACATTTGCAGCACCAGCTATTATGCTGCATTTAATTACTATTAAAAATGAACTGCTTACAGCAGCACATACAAAACAGCATACAACCGTGTAGGTAGCCAACAACTCCAAGTTGTTTGAGTATGTGACAACCAAGACTCAGTCAGTCCCACCATAACAAAGCAGCATCAGAACTTCAATATCAAATACTATCTTTCAAGTGAATGTAAACTGGAGGGGATCTGACACAGCTTTCTATTATTATAGATCAGACAGAATCCACAAACTGTCATGCCTTTGGAAGGAAAGCTTTGCAACAAGTGTAGCGAAGTACACAGAACAACCTTTGAAATCAGGCACTTGCCCTGTCAATTTACTCTAACCAACTGAATTCAGAGCACTTCTCTATTTTCTCCCTTCTCCCATTGACATGTATCTGGAAGCTATGAAAGGGAAATTATTACAGCAGGTCTTAATTTCATTTTTGATGTCTAGTTACTTCTCTGATGGGTACCAATGATACAGCTTTACTCATAAGGATGCGTACCAATGGAGAACGGAATGAAGCCATACTGAGTAAGTTAGTATTAAAAACCCTGGAGACTAATTTTGCTAGTACAAAGCTGAACTTCTAACTCTCAAACATGTACTAGTGAGTACTTTCCAGTTTTAGTACTTCATTTGCCACCGACTCTTCTGCTGTTCTGTCTTCTCCAGAGTCCTTGGCAAGCTGAAGTCTCAGACCACCCAATCTTGCAAATCCATCCTAAGGGCTTAGGGACAAACAAATTACCACTGATAGCAAGCTACCACCAGTGAATACTGTCTTTTTCTGCCAGCTAAAGCATATTTTATTAACCTTACATTTGTGGTGATCTGGGAGTAGATATGAACAGCTTGAAAAGATCTGTTGAAATGCAACAGTTTGCTCTATAAGCACTGTGACAATTACATTCTAACAGTCCACAGTTTAAGTCCAAGACACATGTGTAAGAAAAATGGATCCAAGTTCTGGCAATTAACCTCCAAAGAACTGCCACCAGCTAGGCTTGAGCGACCACTTTACCCTTCACCTCTTACAGAAGAGATGCAAAGTGACTACAAGCATACAAGCCTGAAGTAATCTCAGCCTAACAGCAAGTATCAGAAGGCACTGCAGAAGAACTAAATATTTGACAACCAACATCTTAAGTGTGCAAGCAAGTGAAAACATTTTCGTTACTCCCTTCCTCACTTCCTGATAGCAAGCACTGAGGTCTATGCGGATGAACCATGGAAACAATATTCTCTTATACAAATGTCTCCAACAGCCAAGTCAACTCTAAAACCTTTTGGGCCTATGTATAAACATATGGTTGAAACAACACTTTATAACCAACACCAGAGGTGCTATCAGCTCATTGTTGTGTATAAAAAAAGCCAGTCAGTGATGGGCAGTAGATGGTTATACTTAATAGTCCAAGTAAACATGGTCTGATTTCTAAACTTTGCTGATTATATGAAGCCAGTTATAGTAAAAAAGCCCCAAAATCCATGCTGTGATAAGGAAGATCATGTTATTTTAACATAAAAGAGGATTAGAACTATCAAAATCACGCCAGTTTTGGCTGGTTGTTTGGTTGGTTTGTGTTGTTTTGGTGGTTCCTCCCCCACCCCTTCATAATGCCAAAGAAAGGAAATCTGGTAAGCAGCAGCACAGATCAGTGCTATTACAACTGCCCTCAATCAACAGGAAGAACAGTAAATGGTACCAAAAATTGTGCACCCTAAAAAAACCTTTTCAGTCTTGATTGGAGTAGATCAATAATTGAGCTATTTGTGTTTCTCAACTTACTGCTTAAAGCCCATGTCAGTCAAGTCTTCCAAGTATGAACAGGCTCCCTAATTAGAACTTAAGTTCTCCAGCTGGAATCCCAGACCTTTAACATTAAAAGTTTAGATCATGTTTTAAGGGAGACATTTCAACTTTACAACGCTATAAACAGAATTATATTTATTCAGGGAAAAAAAGACGAAGAATCCTATTTGATGTTTTAGGTTAACTGCCAGGTCACACAGTATTTCACTACAGTTTGCATATCGAGAACTGCTTCAGAAGGAGGAAAGAAAGGCTGCTTTATCTGAAGGATAATGCAGCAGCATTAATACTGCCTTCTTACTGAAAGTCCAGAAGTGTGAAATTAATCATATAATATTTAAATAGGATAAGAGTTACTCAAGTTGCTATGTTCAGAGTACTAGAAAGCACAGGAGAGACTAGAAATAGTGGACTACCTGGAAGTAAGAGAGGCATTGCAAGAACAATTTAAATATAATAATCATAAAATAGTAACGTACCGAACAAAACCCACCAGAACACATCCTGCTGGGAGCAAGATATATATAATCAGGACTTTCCAGCACAAAACAGGATGTAAACAGATTGCAGTTTATGTACTACTACTCTAGTCTTATCTCAGATTTAAAAAAACAAAACAACACCACCACACCAAAAAACCCACCACAACACACCACATGAGCACCTGTGTATCTGTCCAAGGGGCATATAATTGGTTACTCAAGGACTATTAGGCTGTTTCTTAGCAACCTCTGCAAGCTCTAATCAAGTAAGACTGATTGTCATTTAGCCTTGAAATGCCTTGCCTCTCATCTAATATAGCATTCTAACTGCTATTGAGAAGCAGTCATTTCAGCCACAGATAAAATCCATGCCTACTACATGTTCCAGCTGAAGAGTTCCTCTTAGCACTTGCTATCACAAGATCTTCACGTCAAATGTTTGTTACACTTTATTTAGTATTTGAAACAGCAATTAATAAAATAAACCTTCACATTTCCTCTTTTATATAAAATAAAGGCTAATTACAACTCAAAAAAAATTACTGTGGGAATAAAGCTTGATAAATAAGCATAAGCTATAGCCCAACTCTTAAACAACAACACTGTATAACTGAGAGAAAAAGGATTAAACATCCAGAGCAGCAGTAGAGACATTTTAAGGAAAAAAACCCAAACATTTATCTCAGATGTGGATGGTATTTAAATCTTTGGTGATGATCAAGTGTACCTACTACATTGCACGCATTGGATTTCTAAACCAAAATATTTTTCAGCCAAATTCTGGCCATCAGAGCACAAAAAAAAAAAAAAAAAAAAAGAGTAGACAAAGGAATCTGCATAATTGAAAAAAAAAGTACTCATCTCTCCAGCCCTAGTCTTGCTTCACTGTTCATCATCAATAGACATATGATAGTCTCAGCTTAAGAGAGCAGTCTAAGTTTTATGCGTTTAAGTTTTCTGTATTTTTCTTTATACAGTACGCAAAGGCACCGAAAGTCTACGGTTAAATCACAAATGGCCAGTCCTCCCAACTTAAGATGATCTACACAAGAGCCATCACACAGCTCTCTTCAGCTCCCCAGGTGTACAGCAGGGGAAGGCTGTAAGAGAGTCCTACCACCCCACAGGAAGCAGAAGCTCAGCAGGTACCCAATATGACCTAGCACAGATGGTCTTAGTCTTCCATAGGGGTTTGCTCCCCAACCCCAGGGGGCAGTGGCAGGGGTAGGGAAAAGTAGTCAGGCTACATGTGAGCAGGAGGTTGACATGACAGCTGAAAAGCCACCAAATGGATAGGACAGACAGTACTGTCAGTAGTCATGTCAGGCCAAAAACCAACCAATTTTAGATACCTACTAATGAGAAGCCAGAGCAGCTTTGTGGCAAGATGCCCATCAAAAGCACATCAGAGCGCTTAAGAGAATGGTAGCAGTACTGACAAGAAACAGTGGTAGCTATCCTTTCGGTAAGCATCTGGCTAAATATTAAAGAGCCAGAAGGAACGCCAGTATATCCTTACTCCTCACTCCTTGAAGTAGCCTCTCTCCTTCCAAATTGCTGCTCCCAACCCTCTTCCAGATCAGAGGATTTCTAGCAGCTAGAATCAGAGAGGACCAAAGGAAAGTAAACTGATGTGCTAGCAGGAAAGTGACTCTCCCTTTTTAGTCCCTTCATCAGGCTGAGCAGCTCTGAACTAGAGCAAGCAACGCAAACAGGACCCACACAGAGTTGACAAAACATTGGACTTGTTTTCAGAAAGGGAGGGAGGGAAGCTTTTGGGCACACAGTCATCTGCAGCAGCTTTACATTACTAAGTATATGATGAGATCACAGCTGCTTTATGAACTTAATAGTTTCCAAAGCATGCTCACCACATGTATTTCATTGCCAGCACTCACACAAAGCAACACCTACAGGAAAAACTAGCAAAGGAGTCAGACTACCCAGAAAAGATGAATTCCACTCATCTCACCTACATGTAATGACTAGATGGTGTTGCCTAAGAGGGGTCAGAAAGCCCACAGCAACAGTATACACTGAAGTAATTTTAGAAGTTAAAAAATAATCATCATCATTTACACCTTGTGTATCTGTCTCAACTACAATCCTTCTCATACATAAACTCAGTAGCGACCAATTAATGACAGATTAAAAACACACTAAACCATTTTTGGCATATTTTACATCCAGAAAACATAGCTGTTTCACAACATTTATTGCTTGACAAGCTTAATTTTTTGCAGCTTTTGTGCTAACAGTTACTTTAACAGTATCAAAGTGAACTGGGTTTGCAGAAGGAATACAAACAGCAGCATCAAACATAGAAGGTAGCTTTTACAACAGGAAGTTTCTCAACATCTACACCAACAGATTTCCTTGACCTTCACAGAAAGTCCATAATTCAGTGGGAACACAGCCCAATCAGGTCAAGCATCATGTCTGATATAAACACAACTAATTATGGTTTTATCCCAACTATGTTAAAAGATAAACCTGATTGTTTTAAGATTAAAGCTACAGGTAGTCATGTCTTTAGCAGATCTTTCACATGCAGACTTTTTTTAAAACAAAAACAAAAAACAGAAAAACAGAAACAAACCAACCACACACAGCCATGTTGGAAACATCTTCAAACATCCCAAAGACAGTTCTGTGAAGCCTCCATCACACTGTGGTGAATCAAACATGCTCTGTTTCTACTGCACCCTCTTCCCCAGCTCACATCCCCTAGTGTAAAAGTAATCCTGACTACTTTAGTACCTCTTCCATTTTCAGTCAAAGATGTAATACCCACACCAGCTGCGTGGCTAAGAGTGTAGCATTTCACTGATAGGCTGGCTGGAGTACCTTCTGGAATAAAGATTAGAAAATTGACAAGAGGCATCCAAGCATACCACTCGCAATGTCTGGGAGGTAAGGTTATTTGTCTTCAAGTTTTCAGTTCAGCCTCAGCATTTCTAATAAATATGCAAGTGTTTATTTAAGGAAGCTTTCAAGGAGTATAAATAGAAGTCTTCTTTACTATCTGACCATCTCTGAGACATTCAAAAAAACCTCAGAACTTTAAGGTAGAAAAGCTTAAACAGTTAGCAGGATATTGTCCTCTGAGGCATATTTATTTCAAAGACATAAGAAATTCCAGATTTAGTAACACCAATGTTTGAAATATTAAAGGTGCAAACAACATTTCTGCTTAAAATTAGAAGAGAGATTTTCTATAGTTATACGAAACTTAAGTCTTTAGACTTTCTATTCTGGGCGAGCTGCAAATAGTTGCTGGCACACAGCATGCCAATAATAAATCCTTTTTTCAAAGAGGAGTTCTGAAGTGCTCACCATTAAGGCCTTGTTTCAATTTTAGAGGTGACACCTGCAGCTGCTATTGAAATTGAGTTGTCACTACCCAGCATTGCTAAAGTCATTCTAAAACATCACCCAATTATCTTCTTTTAGAAAAGAGTATAACAAAATCCACAAGCTATTCTTTGCATTTGTGCAACCTGAAACTAAAGGAGGATCACTATATAATGCACGATTCCCTCGACCCTTCCTTTCAGATCAAAAACATTTAAGGTGAATACAACGCTGAGCAGTTGAAAACATACGATCCCCAGGATCTACTTCTCCAAGACAGGAAACAGAGACCCATGTTTTCTGATGCTCAACACAGCTGTCCATGAACTGCAAGAGGCAGGGGAAGGCCTTATGAGCACAAGGACTGCAGATGTGTGGTTCAGCATGTCACTCACCACAGCTGTCCTAGAGGCCATAGACAAGCCAACTGGGCAGTCAGTGAGCAAGCAGCAAGCTCAGGGCATGGAAGGAAGTGAGTGGTCAAGTATTATAAAGGAAGTTTTGTGTTATTAGCAGAGCCTTCTACCTGGAGGGGAAGTTAGGCTGCTGGCAAATAAGACATTAATGTTTAATGTGGTTCATCAATATATGGCTATATACATATATACACATTTTTCCACACTGACTTTCTCTGCTAACAAGGCATGATGCATGTGCATTATAAAAATTCACCAATGTAACAGGTGAATTTTGTGATAAGGTCTTGCTCTCACTTATTACCTGCCCTCATGTCTTGCTTGGGACTGTGAATTTGCATGAGTGTAATTTTTTTAAAAGGGAGTTTTAATGGAGCAAAGTGCAACTATTTAAAAGTAAGGCTTGCTGTGTACCACTTGAGGATGTTTCATTTAGGTTCTGATCTTTTTCATAAGGAAAGTATACAAACTGTTCCTTGGGTGCACAAGCACCTTTTTCAGCGCTAAATGGCCTAACCTGTTTAATGCAAGTGTATCTGTCATGATGGACTGTCATTCAAGCTGACAGGATGCATGTTTACTCTGTCAGGGAGCACAGAGTAATTTAATCCAGGATGTTTTCATTACAAAGCCTCAAGATCCTCATCAGAGGGTAGCAGTGATGGCTGCATTGAGACAGAACGTAGACCAACTGTAGTCTACCAGGCAAACAAAAATAGCCACTTCCTACCATCAGGCTATCTACAGGCTATTCCCTACAGGCACCAAGGATCCCAGATCACAAACTTCAAGGCTAGACGCCTTCCAGGGCCTCATAACCTTCATTTTTCAAATTAGAAGGATTGAGAGAGCTTGATGTAGAATCCTTTAACACTGAAGCAGGCAACATCTGAAAGTGCCAAACAGAACACTGTACCCATTAAGTAATAAAAGCTGTAAGGTCAAGCATTCCTGCTTAGGTTTTGGCAACGCAGGGGTTGCTTTCTAAGAAATTGAATGTTTACTGCTGCAGCCAAGTTATCCTCTCAACACCTTTACATATTTGATGTTTCATGCTGCTGTGTATGTTTTAGATCAAGACTGAACCCTTCCAGGCAGTTGGATGAGACTCGCATGTGGACTGCACGTGGATGAAACTTACACAGAGCCTGGATATTAAATTTCTATACTTTCACATATTTTTATATATCTGAAATTTAACAATACTTCAGAAGTTCAAAGATGTTACAATCACACTAAATAGGAAAACACCCCTTAAGACCAGTGCTTACAAAGAAAAATATAAATTTGTTTTCCATATTCTAGTTGTCCACCCTTTACTCAAGCAAGCTATAAGGGCCACCTGAAGCTCTACTGCCTCTTCTTCAGATACACACACAGTCTTAAGCACCAAGGAGAAGTGAAATTGCTTGTTTCTGCTAATTCTCTCCAAGACCCCACACTCTGAAGTTCTCTTGTGGAGTTCAGCATATACTGTACTCATATGTACACTGCACTGACCCTCAGGCACACTAGAATCTTAAAACAGAGGGACTGCGGGAAGAGAATGCACACCAATACATGATTTCAACATCCACAACTAGTCAGAACAATTCCTCCATATGACTAATTAACTGAAGCAATTGATGCCATAGCAATATTTACAGTACAGGAAAAGCTGTGAATTCCCTGAGGGAAGAATAGGGTGGAGGGAAAAACCACACACACAGACATACAGCTCCACTTCATGCCATCTCACAAGGGTATGAAAAGTGGTTCCACGTAGCCCATCCAGCAGAACGTCTAAAACTTTAAATCATCATCTTCAGAAGCAGCCTTCAGTTAAGCCCAAATCTAAAATTCTACCACTAACCTGTTATTGATAAATATTGCTGTGCAAGGTATTTCTGAACCTTCAGTGTCTGAACAACTTTGTGCTAGAAAACAAGGTGCTCAAGACTAATCAACCTAAACTGTAAGCAATCAGAATCGATTCTTCTGAGGTACTTGAATTCTTCACCTTTTTTGTTTTAAAGTTGCACATATATGTTAACTGCATTGTTTGTTTATTAACAATCTCAAATGAGCATTACACTTCAAGTTTCACAGCAGGAAGCAAAGAAAAAAATACAGGGTAGGTGGGTGAAGACGACAGCTGTATTGTTCTAACTGTTCCTCAGCCTCTCCCACTTTCTGTGGATGGCGTATCCCAAGGTAGCAATTTTAAGAACTTTCTGGCAATATCCCAAGCTCCACTTTCAAACTGGAGATCAGACTAATGATGTTAAAAAAAAAAGACAGGAAATAGGAATAAACTGGGTAACTGAGACTGCATCAAACAGTGGAAGATGCTGAACACTGGTACTGCAGCTTAAGATGACACACACTTGTCCAAATTTTAAATAAAATTTTATTATGCAAAATGAAAAAAAACAAACACACAACAAAATCAAGGCAAAAACCCCACCTTTCAAAATACTGTTTGCCTTACAGCTGCCACTAGCTGAGGACATATCAGACATCCAAAAAACCTCCCTCAAGCAATTCATACATTAATCTCCTTAAGTGAAGAAGTTACCATTCATTCGGACAAGGTTCAGTAAGGAGTCCACATATACCAGTGCTGGCTTTCATTAGGGTTGGATCTCTCAGTCTTAAAAATCCAATCCAGAACTACTGAACTAAGCCCTTCGCTCACTGCCAGCACCAAGGCAAATTTGTTTCATAAGGACACAATTTCTGCTTCTCTTTAGTCTTGTCCCTTCCCAACATATTCAGTAACAGAACATTAATTGCATTACTGCTGCATAGCAAAAAAAAAAAAAGCCGAAGTCTTCATATGAAAAGACTATGTCCATATTGTTGTTTCTTGTTTACAAACGAGAGAGCATATTATTTGAGAATAATTTTGGAATTATCCCAAGGAGTTGAAATCTAACCCAGGAACTCAAATCTACTTAAAAAACCTCTTGTGTTAAACAGGCATTACAATTAAGCCTCTACTTTCAGAGTCTATACAGATTATGTAGCATTCTGACAAAGATGCCACATTCCCCAGCAATGAACTGAACGCCTGGAGTTCAAAGTGACACTACAACATACCGGAGGGACTTCTTTCCCTAGGTGCACCACAAACCACAGCACATGGACTAAAGTACAACTACTCTGCAACTTATTTTTAGACTTGAGAGTGGGCAGGGAGAGTCTTCAATAAACCTTCCAAAAATCAGCCAGACACCCACTAAACTGCAGTGGGACTGTTAAAATAAATTACAGGCTGCTTTGGAACAGCTGAAAAAAAAAACAACAAAACATACACAAAAAAATCCTAAACAAACAACAAACACACAGTGGAAAGACAGACCAAAGACTTCAAGTCCTTTAAAATTCTGGAGGAAAAGAAACAGCAGGAGACACTGTGACACACTATAGTAATTTACCTGCAAGAGGTAGGTCAAACAGGCCTTTCTTAAGGCTTGATAAGCACAGAACAACAATATCCGGCAGCTGCAAGGTAGGAATGTGCTTATTCCAACAGAGAAGCCAAAGAAGGCTGGTCTTATGGACCTGCATTGCAAGGATTATCAAACTCTCCTCTTGGTTCAAATAACAATCCTAGAAACTGGCAAAATAAGTGTGAATTAAGTTACCTTTACTTCCTCATGCAGATAACAGTTTGAGGTGCTAATGTTACTGAAATCTCCTACTGAAGAGTTTGATTTCATCAAGCCTGTATTAAATAGTCAATAAAGAGGAGAAATAATCTTAATTTTCCCTTTGATCTTATGACTTAAGAGCATAGTTCCAAATACCCTGTTTTATGATATTGGCAATACCTGTTAACAGGAACAGGTGTCTATGTTCAACAGGCCACAGGATCAATAAAGGTAAAACACCACAACTTGGCAGCCAGCATCTAAGTGCCTCTGTGCAGAGAAACTTACCAGTTGTACTTTTTTTTTTTCAAAGCCATCTAACTCCAGTAAAACCCCTACCTTCAAATAGCAGCCAGTTCTTAATCTAAAGTCTATAAGCTTCAGGAGTTCTTAACTTGAGGTGTATGAACTTCATGTTGGAAAGCCCCTGGCAGCACAGAAAATTTACGTGGGCCGGTTTCCTTCAGCACAAAACACAAGCAAGCAGTTTTGTCCCCAACCATTCCTTGAAGCAGTTTTTCAAGTAACAAAGATCCTTCAAGCTATGTATGTGAAGAGGTGGGCAAGAGACATTTCAGCTGTTAGTCACCAGGTGCCGGGGCAATCCGCAGGTACCGGGGCTTCCGATACTCATCTCTCTCCCGAGCTACGGCATTGCACCATCCCCATTCCTCAGCGCCTCGCAACTTGCCAGCTCCCACCCCGTGGCCCACTTGGAAGGGCCGAGAGCAACAGCTGTGAAACTGCCTGCAGGATCCTACCTGCCTACAGCCGGGCAGGAAGCCCGGCCTTTCCTCCTCCTCCCGCCCGCCGCTCCCCAGCCCGCCCCAGCAAGGGCCCCTCTGCGCACACAGGAACCCCGAAAAGCAGAAGGCACGACTCCAGTCCTCCACGGGCGGGGACGAGCTTCGGCCAGCAGTCCCCGCCGATATGACCCCTGGGACAGGCAGTGCAGGCGGAGGCTGAGGTAGTAGACTCGGGGGGGTGAGTCACGGAAACCCCGAGATCCTGAGGGGAGAGACGGGGGCAGCGCCAAGGTCTCGCACGCACACGCCCACAGCTCCCGCCGCCACACAGCCGAGGCACGGATCCGTTTCTGACGGGACCAGAGTGGGACTCCCCTTCGAACGCCCCCCCACCCCCGGGGCGAGGCAGGTCCAATCTCCGTCCGCTCAGCGCCACACAGGTGT
>JANHFX010016683.1:0-57476 GCA_027560015.1 Chloroceryle amazona | reverse complement strand
TCTGCAGGTTTCGTTCATAACTGATTGACCTGTAGAAAGCAAGCCTGCCCCAACACCAGACCCCAGCAATCTTTTAAGTTGTTACTTTCTTCGGCTCTGAGGAGTCATAGGTTCCAAGTCATCCTGGCTTTATTTAATTGCAGCAGGTAGATATTCTTGAGTACTTCAGAGCGACTGGATGGGACAAAATCATGGAAAGGCTGCAGGCACTTGGTAGTCAGTGTGATTCTTGTATTCATTCTGCTAGTTCTCAGCATAGCGTAAGTGCTCTTTGCACTGCAGCAGTCTCTGCTGATGTCTACTGCATCTCTTCTCATGGGTTATAAAGAGACTCGGGATTTTAACAAACTCATTGCCATCATCTGCCCAGTGAGAACAGCAAGGTGGGACATGAAGCAGAGTCATTCAAGGCTTCAGGGACAAATGTCTTAAAGAATTCCCATATTATTTTGATGGATTTCCATTAAACAGTGGGACTGTGTGGCAGGAGGGATTTCATTCTTTGATAGGACTGCAGAATGCTGATGGTCACTTGAATACTTAAGTCTAGGCAATTGAGAATTGTCCCTCTTGGGCAAAATGAAATGCATAGGATTTAGGGAACTAAGGAAGCCTGTGAGCAAGCAAGCATTCGTCAGGCATGCCATTATATAGGTCTGTCTTTGGGCACTGAGTGAGTTGTCCAGAAGCACCAAACTAGTATAGCTTTTTAAAGAGGCTGAAATATGATTTGCATCATAAAAAAAAAAGTTAATGAAATGGAGACTGTGAGGAGTCCTCCTAAATTGTTGCTATAAGATCATGTTATCAGATGAAGGCTCAGAACAGCAGAAGAAACAATTATTATTGAACCTGAGACCTTGTTTGCTGAGTATCTTGTGTTTTTCAGAGACATGCAAAAAGGTTGTTCATGTTGGCTGCCAGCAGATAGCCAAAACTCCCAAGTATATTCATTTTTGTACATCTTTTTTGTTTGGTATTTTTATCATCCTCATGCAAACCTTATTTCAGTGCCCTGTGATAAATAAGTAGTTTGTGACTCAGACTGAAAAATCTATAAGGGATCAAAGGCAAACTGAAAGTTTTCTCCACCTGGAAAATACAGTAGTGAGCTCAGAAAACATGCAATTTTTCTTTTTAATCTAGATAAATAATGATGAGTTCATTCTGCTGTCATTTACTTGCTGTAATATTATTCAACTGGCAATGGCCTTAAAGCTTGGTTTTGAAGTCATTATGGTCTTATTGGCTGCTGCAGCTCCACAGGAAAGCTTTGCTCAATGAAGTCGAATGGATGTCGATATGGGCCTACTCCAAAGCCCACTGAAATCAATTGGAATGTTTCTGCAGACTCTGAGTTTGGGATCAAGCTTTCATTGGAGAATTTGGCACAGTATAGTCAATCCCCAGGGAAATGGTTTAATATAGCAGGGTGTATTCGGGGTAGAAGCAGAACATAACTCTCCTGGGTACACCGGTGCAGTTTTAAGTTCAAAACAGCCAGACATGCTGGCTGCAGCATCAATTTTTTATTGTATGAGTTTCCATTCAAGACTCCTTCTGTAACTCACTAAAATAAAGGGGTTTGGTATTTGCTACATTTATTTGAGTTCCATTCATATTTATATAGTTTGCTAAACTTAATCTTGCCAGCCTTCAAGCTGTATTGAAGTCATTAGACTACTCATGTGCCTAGAGGTAAAAATGACTGCAAAGTGAGTTTAGACAGGTCTCTGAAGCATGTTTGTATATTCTAATTGTGAGGGGTTTACTATCTAGAAGCTGCGGCGGGAATTTCTGTCAGAGTTTAAGAGTAGCTAACGTATTAATTACAAGCTGGACACATAGTTTCCTCAGGCCATATTTACAGAGAAAATCTTTTTGGTTTAGCTATGCCAACAGAGCTCAAAAGGTACTTAAAAAATCCACATGCTTAAAGGTTTTTATACCAACATAACGCATTCCAATTCAGTAGAGAGGAATGAAGGTTCATACCTTCTCAGATGAGCCAGCATTTTGATTCATTTGACTTAAAATTAGCTGGGATCAGAAAAGATCGGTTGTAGAAATTGTTTTGAACTGGACAACTTCTGAGCAAAATGGGTCAAACTGTGGCTTAACCTGTGTCCATGGAAGAGGTTGCTGCCGTTCATCGCTCCTGCGCTGCTGAAGGTTCCCACTGACTTGGTGCAGTGGCTTGTCGGTGTCCTCCCTAACTCATTTCTGTCAAAGTAAGTCAGATCAGCTAAGGCATGCTATTGAAGTTGTCTGGCTCTTCTGGCATGTTTCCAGCAATTAAGCTGGCAGAGCTGGAGCAGTTCTTGCTCTTACTTGTTTTCCTCTGTCCCAGGGGCTGCTGGCCCCATGGCAGGGCTGATGGAAGAACTTGTGAGTCAGCTTCAGAGTTGCAACTGGGAACAGCCTAGGATGTAAGTGTAAACCAAAATCAATGTTAAATCAAAATCAAAGAAAGGGCCAATGCTGCAGTTCACTCAGGTGGAAGAAAGCTCAAGGGTCTCCAAATCCAAATGAGTATTTGCATATCATCCAAACCAAGGATGGGGCTCAAGGGCTCCAACTTCAGCGGTGTTGGCCTTCGTCATTGTCAGAAGCCTGGTGCCCCTACCAGTTTCCTATTTGTCTATGCATGAACTGAGTCTTCATAGCCATGTGTCTCATTTTGAGCTTTTAGGTAGCCTCACTCAATTTGCCAAGGTGCTTAAGCACCTTCTTGATTCAGAGGTCAAGCAAGTTAATATAAGAAAGTCACTAGCAACCGGTGAGCTGCTGAGACTGTAACTATATACTGAGCAATAACACTGCCATTTAATTTCTAGCATTTCTGTTCCATATATTGTTCCTGCCACGCTTTCTTGTGTTTTCTGAGAATATCTTCAGTACTTATAAATAGTGCTGACCTCACTAAGGAAACTGATAAAAAAATTATCATATAATTGTAAAAATACAGCCTCTAAGAATCCATCAGTGCAATGGACATTAAGGTAATTATTTTTTTGTATTGATGGTCTTTATCGAAACTGAGATGGAATTTACATTTTACTGGTAGAGATAACGATGCAATTTATTTGAACTTAAAAACACCCCCAACAAAGGAACAAGGAAAATGACTGGCAGTTAACTATTAAGTCAATCAATGTGGTTTTCCTGTGAGTGAATCTATTCATTATCATAAAGACTTCTTTTCAGTCCAAATCCCTTTTTCATGTCTGAACTCTAGCAGTGTTAAGCCATCAAGTACTTGTGAAATAACATTCTTCTAATTCAAAAAGACATATGTAAACTGCAGTATTTTAGTTTTTCTCAAAGTGAGAAATTAGTCACAAAAGTGTTTCAAAAAGTCATGCTATCTCGCAGTTCTTCAATAAACCTTGATAGGTTCTTTGGGAGTCCTGGCAGCTTTGCACCCACAGCATTATTTTTTTTCTGGGTAGGCATGTAGTGGGAAAACTGATTTTCTTGCTAGTATCAGAATCACCAGGTAAAACTGACTTCAGGTGATGCAGTGTTTACTGTCCTTGTAATATTATTTCCCACAGCCAGGGAGTATATTAGTGAACTTGGCTGTTAAAAAGCATTAAAAAGATAAAAGAACAGGATTTGGAGGGGGTGGAGTTGTTTTTGTAATAACAGACTGCAGCATAGTCCAGGAGTGATGGTGGATGAGAAGGGACATTCTTTTAATCCAGCTTTTGGCTTTGACTCAATTCAGAGATTCTATGAACTGATGTAAATTGTGCCAAACTGCCTGTGTTCCAGCAGGGTCATTCTGGCAAACAGGGATTCTTGGTCTGTATTGATTCTGTGTCTCCTTTCGTTTGTCTACACACTTGGCCTAATAAACATGGACAGGCTGGTTGAGCCCACTGCTTGCAATTAGACCTTGCCCCAGAATCCATGCAAGGCCATTTCTGTCACATTCAAGGCAACTTTGCTTAGTAAAAGGGAGACAAAATTGCTGTCATGTACCTCAGCATGTCACCCTACGTTCCTGACGATTTCTAAAGCCACCTGCAGTAGCTACAAAGCAGGAAAGTGAACTTACTGTTTTCTGTTTTTCTGCTTCCATCCTTCTCACTTGAAAGTTTGAATTAATTAAAAGATCAAAAGCAATATATATTTTTTGATATTGAGGATTCTTTGTCATCTCAATCTAAAGGAGAAGAACACACATCTTGAAAATTATTCCAGTATGGATCTTACTGGTTCTTCATTACAGATTTTGACAGCTAGTTGTCACCTGGTGCCCGTTTAATATAATTTCTTATGCCACATAGAGTAATGGTGATTGCAATATCATATTAATGTTATGTATGTGTGAGTCACGGGAGCTATGCTGTAAATTTTCAGGCTGTGATGCTCTCTGGATCTAGTTGGGAACCCATATTGCTGACTCATGCATGTATGTATTCCATACAACCCACGTAATAGGTGTCTACCTGCAGAGCACTTTTCCCGTCATGTAAGATTTGCCATCAAGGCATTTGGTAGGAAAGAGGTAAACACTGAGCATACATCATTTCCTGTGTGACTGCCTGGCGAGAAGTACAGGAGCTTATTAGAAGTTTTCTTCTCTTGAGCTTTATGCTGGAACCCAAAGGATGTATATCTAGGAAAAAAATATGTTCCCTGGCATCTTCGTGTGTGGATGTTGTTTGGGTTTGTGCACACATGGACAGAAGGCCCATTTCTATTCACTATTTTTCTATGTTAATGCATGAACTATTTTGCATTTTCAAGGCTTTCTTTAAACAGATCTTTATTCTGCAAGAATACCTCACTTCAGGATTTCTTTAGGCAAAATCAGTTAATATGAGATTTCTGAAACCAGAGATTAATGTCCTTATTTTAGCATTTAGGTATTGTTCTCTGCAACTTTTCACATGTTGCCAGTATCTATAAAGCATCAATTATGAGCCCGAGCTTCCTTCCATTAAAGTGAATGGGAGATTCACCCTTTGATTTTTAACACATTTCCTTTGGAATTAAGTCTCAATTCAGCCTTTCGCCAGCTGGATAACTTTTATTACAAAAGTAACTCAGCAAATGGAATTATTCATGTGCTTAAAACAGACCAGGCACTCAGGGTTTTTTTGTAGGAGGCTTCCGAGGCACAACATCTCATACAGCACAACTACAATTCGTAGCCAACGGACCGGAATCGCTGCAGTCTCAATGGCACTTCCTCTGCTACAGTGTGAACTGAACTAATGTGTTCATTTGCAACAGTTCAGAAGAACATAGCCCTCTCCTAGCTCCTTCCTCTTAATCTTCCAAGTCCCAGGACAAAGTGATGCCTGGTTCTAAATTGCTTTAATCTCCCTCACTTTTCTTCTGTAAAATGGAGACACTCCTCACAAGGATGCAAAAATATAGCAGTTAATGCTCGCGGTAAACTCTGAAGATCAATTCCATGTAAGTCCTGAGAAAACTCAAAAAAAGTCCATGATGGCCAATCTTCAGGTGCTATCAGGAGATTTATGGGACCTGTGAAATTTTCACTTTGTGTTTTTCTAGAAAGAGAGTGGAGGAATTGGCATCTAACACAATTCAAAAGGATGAGAACAAGCCCTGAAAAAGAAAATAAAGCTCTTCTGACTTTTAGAAATCTTTATAAACGTCATTTAGTGTCATTTTCACATACCTTGAAGGGATCATAAAACTTTGCTCTTCTCTGATCATTGAACCACTTAGAAGAGAAAAGGTATGAGCAGCCATAACCCTGGCACATTTTTAACAATACTCAGGACCAAAGGGGATTGTAAGATGGAAGCTTTGATAACAAAAACATAAAGATGTCATTGTCAACTATCTCAAAATATACATGCTTGTTGTAAATGTCACATAAGCCCACAGCTAAGTGATGGATCAGAATTTCCTGTGTTTTCAAAGTGCTTCTGTTGATGAATACTTTAACTCCTTCATGAACAAGTTATTTTGTGTTCCACAATTTCCTTTCTGTCTTGTGCTTTGTATTAGTAAAACAAAAAACCCTCATTTAATATGAGTAAGTTGCATATACAAGCTAGAATCTCAGTTCTAATCTTTATCAAGAGAAAAAACAACCTGGGAAGTGGGGAAAAAACATGCATAATTTTGTAAATCACTGTATTAGCCATAGTATTATTTTTTTCCCTCTCTTTTAAAATAATAAAAGCTCCAAAAAGTGGTAAACTAAACTAAATATTGGAGATGTAAGGACCAACTTGTATTCCAGAAGTCTTCATTCAGCAAAGTATTTAAGCATATGATTAAAATTAAACATTTGATTGTAAGCATCTTGTTTGATGCTTGTAAGCTCAGCATGCGTACAAAAAAAAGCAGCATATGACACCATTAAGAACACCAAGTACATCAAGATAGATTTGGACCTCTTAGGCCCTGACTGTGACCACTCATACTTGCTTGTGTCTGCCACCAGGCTGGGAACTGCTTTTCACAGTGCTATTTGTGATTACAGAATCAGGCCCTTCTGGGGAGCTGGAGGTCTCAGTGGTTTGAATGCTTGAGGATTGCCATCTTCTGGTACAACCAATCCCTGCTACACCCCTCACGTCTCTTGCTGTGAGTCATGGAGAACATGGTGCTAGTCGATATGATTAGGTAAGTCCCACGGACTAGAGCAGGGAGAGAAGGTAATGTTTTTTAAGTTATCTATCCACACTATTTATGGACTTTACTATTACTTCTTCATCTTGAACATCCCTTCTATGCTTATCTTTAAGAAAACCAAAGGCCACCAATCCGTTCTTCTAGTATAGTTTGCTCAGATAAATTTCCATATTTTTTGGCAGAACTGTGAGACTTTTATTTGGGTTTAGAGATGTTTATACTATTTAAATGGCCTGCTACTGAATAGGATCAAATATTTTCTCTGTAGAGCTGTAGGTGCAGAATACAGGAACTATCTATTGCCAAAACTTATTAAGTGCATTAGGTGTTTGGAAAGAAACTTCATTATGTATTAAAATCTGTAATCCCAGTAAATTAACAGATAATTTGAAAACTACAGGCTGATGAGTAGCCTAACTCAACTGTTAAAAATCTGTTCTACAAATTCCAAGTCATTAATAATTAATATTACAAAACCTATTACATCTTTGATTGGGAAGAAATGGACTGAGGCTACTATTACATTATTCAATTAGATTTAATTCCATTTGGTATGTGTTTTACTTTATTTCAAGTGCAGGCTGTAAAAGGATCATGGTAGAAACCATCCAAAATGTCACTTAATTTGTGTATAGAGCAAATAGCACACATAATAATTTCATCATATAGTGCAGCTCTGTTGACTGACAGTGGAAGTGCTGTTAGACTCACTGCAGTTAATTAAATTTCTTTATGCATTCTACAGTAGCATTACAGACAATCATTTATAAATGAGTTTATTAAAATTTATATATTCATATAGTGAAAAAGCACATTAAACTCTGTTTCTTGAATGTTTATGATGTCACCTTTGCATACTTTGTCTCTTACCTACGAAAAAGTGGTGTCGCTAGGAAAATGTAAAATGAAGTAAGATCCTAAGTCAAAGCAGTCTATGGTTAGCAGATGAAGTCCAAAGACCTCAGGGGTCAGAGTGGCCGGCTAACTGGTAAAGGGGTTCCAGAAGGCCTTGTCATTTCTAGGATTTTATCTTCTGCTAGCTAACTTGAATTACATACATTCCCAATTTGTAAATATGAGTCATAATAATCTGAGCAGCTGAGAAGTTCAATATATATTTCCCAATTTGTCACATTTTCCACCACATTTCATTCAACCCATTAGCACTGAAATAAACCTATCTTTGCGTTTATTCCCCAGTTTTTCTCATCTGTTTCTTCTGTTTACTGTTTTCTTCTTACAGATGCTTTACTCTTTACTGTTTTCTTCTGAATTCCTTGGTGTTATAGTTTTGCCATTGTGTGGATTTTTTTCTCTCTTTCTGAAACACCACTTGCCACCATGAAGAAAGCAGCTTCATAATGTGTATTTATGTAGCAGTATTGCTATATGAAATACTGTATAGAATATATTCTGTGTTACTTCCTTATTATACAGAAATGTTCCATTTTAGAACCGTGATCACTAGACAAGTGCCTTTGTTAACGTAAATGTCAACGCAAAAATAAATGTAAAGCATAGCAGGGATATCCTTAAGATGTTGAGCAGAGAGTTCTTGAAAATTCTGCCTGCAACTGCTGTCCTGTCTGAGCTGAACAGTTCAGACACATAAAACAAAAAGGAATTGACCAACAAGTTTAAGTTGCATCTATTTGTTTCAGTCATTTTCCCATGTGCAAAGTGTTGTTATGTAAACTCTCTGGTTAGTTTCCCCCAGAGATCCAGGAGCATGTGTAGCAGTTTGTAATTTATGGATGTAGTCAGGAATTGCTTTGAAATCAGTTTTATGGAGAAAACTCTGCAACAATTGAACTGAGCTGTAGTGACAAGAATTGGTAAAAAAGGGGACAACGGGGAGACCAAGGCAAGGAGGTAACTTGTAGCTATTCTAGCCTTGCATATTAATAGTGCTACAGTAAGTGAAAGACATCTATATTTAGTCTGTTTGGGAAAACTAAAAAAAAAAAAAAAAAAGAAAACAGAGGATTTAGTACTCATAATAGAAACATTTTTCAGTATGATTCATGCATCCAAATCCTTTAGTTCCTGTTCATCACTCCTGTCTTTCTTTTGTCCCACATATTAAATGTGTCATGCATGCATGGTTCAGCAAACTGCGAAGTCATCCTTGTAGATAGCCGTCTGAAAGAGAACTGGGAATGTATTTTTAGCACTAAATTTGTTTTAAAGAATTGAAGTAGGAAATCTTTTGAACTATTGCACTATTATTTAACTAAGTCCTCTCTTCTGCTAGCTGATAAACGTCTACAGTGGTTAGCACAGTAGAGCACAAGAGCCTTGATGCTCAGCAGTTGCTCAAGATGACACAACTCTTAAACAGAATAGGAAATTCTAGAATTAAAATGCTAATTCCTTACAAATTCCTATTAGCCCAAGAAGGAATGACTGGGAGTTCAAACTCCTGTTGAAATGTCTACAATCAAGGCCATTGTTATTGATTTTTCTGCACTGAGAAACAGTTTAGATGCGAGAACAGCGTTCATGACATACCGCAAACCAGATCCGTACAGACATTTAGGCACTTAAATCTTACTGGGTAATGGAGCTGGCTTGCTGTGACTACTAAAGCTCATACTCTTTTTTTCCACTTAGCATCAAACCCCAGATTTCCACAATACAAATCTGAACCAAATGTACCATCTTCCTGCCTTAGACGAGATGGTCTAATAATGTTACAGGACAAGTACATAGATGGATCCTTTATTTTATTGCATATACAAAATGCAGCCTTGCCCACAAAATGCACGTGGAAGAGAATTTTTTACCATGTAAGGTATAGCTGTAAAATGTACAACTATATACAGGTTGTAAAATACACAAAATATACAAGATATAGTTGTGTGTAGAAGTTATATTTACTATAATGTTGGTAAATCTGAACAGATTTTTTTTTTCTTCTTTTTATTTAATTTATTCTATTGCCAATCCTTCACCAGATTACTTCATATACATGCTTTGAGGGAAGGTGTACTATTAAAAGAGGTACTTACAGAGCTAAGGCCAGTCAAAATAAGAAATTACTAACACATGAAAAACAGAGATTTCTGTGATGTTCCATGAGCCCAAATATGATTGTTTACTCAAAAAAGAAGGGAAGAAAATATATCTATATATAATATTATTAGAAATCTCCCTCTAAAATATTGTATCCTCTTAGCTCTAGCCATATGGACAGCTGCATCCAAGAAAACTACCACGTGTGGAGGAAATTTGTTCCCAGAATGCAGTTAGCAAGCTTTGGAAAAGGGAACCTGTAGTGAACTGGGACACGGGGAAAAGTTTTTTATCTCTTCATACAGTATGAGGTTAACCTCAATACCCCATTTTACCCTGTAATCTCTTCTAAACAGCACCTTTCATCAATACATTTCCATTCAGATATTAAGTTTAATGTGAAATATTCATCTCTATTTGGGGGACCATTTTCAAAAAGTTAAATATTGCATAGGAACAAGTGGAACAACTGATGTGGAACTGCCCACATACAGAAGCTGCAGAAGGGGAGCACCACTACAATATTTTCTGGCATCATAATTAATTACCTTGTTCTTTAGCAGAATTGACAGATATGAGCCCTTAGGTGCTGCAGGGAGCAAAGCTTTCACATGCATTATATTTGCATCACAAAAATATGTTTTTATGAATATGCCTTGTAGAATTCACGTCCTTCACTTCTTAATCTGAATCATGTTTCCTACACTTAATTCCTATATTTAAATCACAGTTGCTACTAATAGGCTTCTAGCACAGGGTCTTATTCTTCTTTAGAATGCAATAGCAAATAGGAAGGATAATAACTGATTTTTTTTTTCATCAAATGATGCAGCTTTGCAGAACCAACCTGACTTTTGCTACCATGGCATTTTTGCTCCAATTTTTTTAGGCAGTCCTGTCACCTATGCTTTATTTCTTCTGCCTGTATCAAAGTTTCTCTGGGTGATAGGCTCCGATGTACAAAGTCTAGCACAGTTGAGCTTCACTATCATTTGACACTACTTTAAGAAATACAGCTTCCACTGCTGAAATTGGAAGGCCCGTTGTTTTGACATGTATTTCCCTGACAAATGCTTGGTGTATGTTCTGTCTTCTGGCAGCATTAGCTCATACTCATGGAATTTCCCTGGGAAAATGGAGATAAGCTGTGTTCCTATGGGCTTCTTTGTGTGAACCACCAGGAGGCTGTCTGATGTAGACCAGTGTACTCTGAGGGGTGTGATAATAGGGCATACTCCAATTTGTCAATCATCTGTCTACCACCCCGTGGAGGTGTGCTGGCCCCCAATTAGGGGAAATTTATTCCCCCCTGGAGATGCTTAACCTCAGGCTGACCTCTGTTGTGCATCAGGAGTTATACTCCTTGTCATTACATAAATCTCTGGGGCATGTCATGCGGAGGGGCTGACTCAGTAGCAGTCAGCCTCCTGAAACTTTAAAGTCTGCATGAAGATACAGACTGCCACAACCAAAGGCTACTGAGAACATCTGCTTCTCTTGGCTCCCTCATCATCCTTTCTCCAAGATATTTTTCTCTCAGGTGTTTTTATTTTTAAAATCGTTTATGCTGCCAACTCAGATTTATCAAGTAGGGCCCTTCCTCGCCTTGGAATTCACAATAGTCAGGTTTCTTTCATCAGCACAGTTCTTGTGGAAAAAAAGGTGTCTATCTGGTGACAGCATTACCAAGACTGCTGGAATATTTTATAAATCATGAAATACAGTAGTTACACAGCACTTATCAAGAACTGGACATGATATAGAGATGATGCAAATTAAAGACTTGGCAGCTGGAGCACTTCCAAGCCCCTTCCACACTTTTGTCAGATTTAGGAACACAGCTCATAGGTGGTGAACTTCCACCAAAGAGACAGAAAAGCAGTATTAGACAAAGCAACACAGAAAATGGGATTCTTTGGTGAGGAAAGATAAGGTTCCTGGAAAGGCATCATGAAGATGACTGCACTAATCGGTTTCTCTTAGGATGGTGAAGAAGGCTAATTGGGTGACTATTCTCATTTTTTCATTTACCCTTCTGTTGCCTTTTATCCTTCATGTCTCATTGATGCATGATGGTTCCCTTTTCCTTAAAGATGCACAACACAGATACGGCTTTGTATGGTGTTCCAGGAGATGCAAAAGAGATTAATCCCCTGCTGCTTTCTTTGAATTTTCCACAGTGTTTTCAAGAATTCCTTAATGTAGAACCTTTGTGGGAATCCCCAATGTTTTCAAAGATTTTTCCCAGTCCAGAACCATTCTAGGATTTCCCCAGAGCTTTCTAATAGTTGCTAGCTGTAGACCTTTTCTAGTATTTCACTGACCTAGAATCTAGAAATTTTTGAAGAGCATTTCAGATATTTCCCAAGGGCTTTCCAAGAACTTGTGGCTCTGGTATCACTGTCATGTTTACGTAGAACCCATGCTATGTTACCTGAAACCCCAAGGAGAAATAGAGCTCTAATGAGATGGCTACCTAGAACCTGCCGCTCAATATCTAGATCCTTCGATACGATCACCTACAGCCTGTCCCAGCACACCTACATTTTTTAATCTTACAATTTTAGGGTACTTTCCAAAATGCAGTATGGTGGAATGAATGCTAGAAAAAGTCCAAAAGATTTCCCATCAAGTACCATGATGGTCCTTGTAACTAGTTTATGGAAGAAAGATTATTAAAAGAGAGAAATTCACAGTTTTCTTTAGTTTACTAGTTACTAAAACTGCAGAGGACAAAATCAAGGAATATTGCCAGAAAGGAGAATCAAATCAGTTCAAAGCTATGAAGATGTCACAGGAGCTGTGTTAAGAACATCACCATGCAGAGAGTATGGAGTTGCTGTTGATAAATAAAGTACTGAGGACAGACCTGTAGTCAGAGCAGAACCACAAGCACATCTGAAAGCATGAAAATGGCCTAAGTTCAAAACACATAGCCTTTCATTCTCCCGTCACTCAGTATGTGACTTGAATTAAGAGCTTACTCTTCACCCCTAATGTTCTCATATTTTATTGAAGAGGCAGTACTCCGAGAAGACCAAGTATAGTATCGAGCGGTAGAAATAACACAGAAAAGCACAGGAGAGGACTGAGATATATAGACAGAATTGAAGATAAAACACAACCATATTAAAGTCACTGTATTAAAAAATAAGTAGACCTGATTTTCTTCTGCATCGGAGCTTCCTTACGCCACTTTGTCAGAATAATGGGGCCATGAAGTGTGCATAACTGTAATTACTCCTACTCCAAAGGTCCTTTAAGCTGACAGACTGGTATAAATGGAGCATTGTATAAATGAGAATTGCATTCAGTGTGGAGTAGATTGCATGTTCCTCTGAATTCAGAACGTGTTCTAAAATTTTAAGTAAGAGAAGTGGCAGGGATATCTCCCTCCATGGAAAATATGTGTATTTCGGAGTCAACATTTTGTGTGCAGGGGAATTTCATTGGGCTTCTCTGTACGTCTTACCCCTCATGCAGCTATGGTCATCTAACAAAAGGTGGTGAAAATGCTTCAGAATAGTACTGTTTAAATTTTGTACCAGCTTTGTGAAGCTATGACTGCAAAAGGGCCTCAGACTGTGATATCTTACATGGTATAGATCAATTCAGAGGAATGTCCCAAGATGCTACAAGAAACTGAGCAAAGAAAGGAGAAACAGTCTCAAAACAGTGTTAACCCTTTTTGTCTTGCAAAGGGTATATGGCTGCCATTCCATTTGATTCATTCAACAGTTGGACTGGGACCAAAGAGTGCTTTAATGAGAGATTGTAATTCCTTTCTAGACTGAAAGGCTGGCCTTCTGTGGCAGCAATTCTTAGGTATCAGAAGCATCAGATACTGCATGGAGTATGTTCTCTACTTACATAATAAATAGATGGCCAGCCTAGAAAGCTGCTTTTAAAATCATAAGATTTCTCTAGGGGTAGGATGAGGTCAGAGAAGCTGGGGATGTAATATAAGTCTCTAACAAGGAAATTGAAAAGCAGGTGAGAGAAACTGCCTTTCAAGATTCTGCTTTATTATTTCCCTTTCTTCACGGAAATTCATATCAGGACAAGACCCACACAGCACTTCAACAATCTCCTAAGTCTGCTACAGTATAAAATATACTGCTCTGCTCAGGTGAATTGTAACTATGGTGTCTGTATAGGTTAATGAAATCTAATACTCCAGTCTTGATAAAATCCATTAAGCAGTGACCAGTTGCTTCATTTGAAATCCTAGCTCCTTCTCTTCCATCTGTCAGTCAACAAGGCTTCTCAGGGAAGGTTTGCCATTTACCATGTTGACTTCTTCAGCCCTGTTGCTTTTGGATCACTTAAAAAAAGAATTGCTGTAAAATGCACTGATAAGGACTATCCCTAAGACCTGATTGTCTATTTATTTTGCATTGTTTTATTCAGGGAGCAGGCTTCCTAGAGTGTATCTGATAAATTTAAAGAGGGTTATACCAGTTATATACTATGTTGTTGGGAAATATTTCCTGGCTAGATAGAGGACTTACAGCCTTTCTGTCCTTTCAGTCTAAATACATGAATGGCTGTCCTGGGGTGTTTTAACTCCAAACTTTGCTAGGTAAATATCATGATAAAAATATATCTGGGAATTTGGAGTATCCTCAGGCTTCTGGTCAAATACAGTCTTATATGAGAAGAGTTGACTTGCTCTGATTAGCGTTTATGGATTTTTAGCTTGTGAAATGATGGCTGAGCCAAGATCTACCAACCAAAGTGCTGGTTCTGCAAAGCACTTACTCAAGATCTTAAGTTCTTTACTGAGCTGGAGCCTGAGGCTAAACAAGTTTTAAATGGAAACATAACCATGACTGCCACATATAAATTGGGAAATGATACAGAAAAACTTTCATTATTATGTTTCCATTCAGAAAATTCAGTGGAATTAGTCAAGAGAAGTAAACTGGCCATCATTGACTGGCCTTGAAGATAATCCCTGATTCGAAGTGTCCTCCGAGGGACATCTTTTGGTATTAGCCTCATTTTAAAAAAGGAGAGCTTGTGCTGTTGAGAAATGTACGTTCTTAACAACAAAAGTGAAATTGAATCGCATCCAGAAAATAAGCCTGAAATCTATATAGTCCAATTCTATAGTAGTCCTGCCTAGTTAGAAATACATTGTGCAATTGTGCTGTCTCAAAAGGCAGAGCTCATCAGCAAAACAGAGACAGCAGGAACAAGAACAGATACTCGAGAGTACTTCAGTGAAGAGAAAAAAGAAAGGAAGTGATAAAGAAAATCCAGTCACTGCTGCTCTTTCTGCTGCAGAAATAGGAGAAACAGTGATGCTATGATCTCTGACCTTTCATTAACAAGCTAGTCACTTCCAGGGGACAGTGATTCATTGCAGGCCACCTTATCTGCATTTGAACAGACTCACCCCCAAGGCATTCCTTTGTCATACACTGTAACTACAGATGGCAATGGATTCCCTGTACTAGCAGAAATAGATTTATAAAGTTTAAAGTGCTACTTTATCCTATCTGCAATATGAAAGAACCTTTAATGAGATTTAGAAAATTATGGATAAAGCCTAGTTTGACTTTTGTAATAAAACATACATTGACATCTCTAACTAATGTGTATTGTTACTGTGTAATCCTATAGAGAAGAAAGGGTGCCTTATTTGAATTATGAATTGGTGAAAGGAATATGATACTGTATTTGAAGGTGGTACAAAGGCTGAAACTTTCCATAGGAATAAGAATGAATAAAATGTCATTTTTGATCTTGGCAATTGTATTTTGGAAAGCAAATTGAGGAAAAATTCCTGCTTTCAATCAAACATTGGATAGTTGATACTCATCAAGTAATGTAAAAAACATTCTTTGTACTGAATGGGTAAATGGTTCCACTCTGATTACCCTTTCAGACAAAGTTTGGTATGCCCTTATTGACCATGATTCTTTGAATTATCCCAATGAGTAGTAATTGAGAGGCTGAGACACCATTTGTTTAAAAATCTTCTGAGGAAATGTTCATTATCAATATCCTTTAAGATAGAACAAAACCAAGTAACTGTGTCTGTGTGGTTACAATTTAAAGGGGAACTTTTAATCTTGTAAATATAAAGTTGTTTTCTTTGATTTTTACAACATTTATCTAGTCCCTTGAGTTCTGGATGGCTTTCATTCCCACCTACACCTATGTATGTTGCTTCAGAATTAAGTGTTGTATATAAACACAAATGCCAAGTGACCCTATCTGGGGCTAACAGCTTTGCTATTTCCCAGTCCTGATTTACAAATAATCAGAATGTATGTAAATTATGTAAATGCTATTGCTGTTTCTGCCTTACTACAGGCTATTTTCCCTTTGTTCCTAGTCACAGCTGGTTAATCGTCACTATACAATCTGGACAGTTCACTTTAAACTCTCCACATGTCATTAGGGTTTCTAGTACAGTCATATTCAATATTTTATCAGACATAAGTTATACATTCATTCTTTTAATGCTTGTGACCTGTGATGCACCTAAACTGAAGGACCTGGGAATATCTCATAACTTGAAGGTCCAGGTGTGCTTCCAGACTCTCTTACTTGCTTTCCAGTCCATGACTTTTTTTCTTCAGGGGAAAACAAATAGGGCAAGAGCCATGACTTTTTTCAAAAGTTGTCCAGTTTGGCTATGGGAAGACTATTCTCACTGTGAAGCGTGCCTCTTGTGTCTTGACATGTGGTGCCTGGAGTATGGATATGATGTATTAGCAGCCAGGATAACAGACCAGCAGCATGCCACTTTCTCTGCCTGGTCATCTCCCACACTTTTCTGTAGTTTCTTAACTAGTGAATGCTCAGATTCAAGGGAGCGTGGTAATGAGTAAAATTTTGTAAAAAGCATTTTCTGATTATTGTATCTCAGATTCGGTACCTGTCTTGGTGACCCAACTACAAGGTCAGTTTGTAGACTTTTACTTTTTGACAGAACTGTGAAGGATTGAAATGCAACTACCCTAACCTAATTTTTCTTATTCTAATCCCCTTACCACTTGTCAAAGAATATCCTCTTAGAGATCACATCTCCAGGACTTATTTTCTATTTGACTCTTACCATGTCACACAGACTAACGTAACATCTGTGGACCTGTTTGAATTGACAACCTTAATTTTTATTGTTTTCTATATTTATAAGCCTTCTTAGCATTCCATTTTGATGATTCCATCTTTTTGTAATAGAACTCCAAATTTTTAAATTTACTAGGTAAATCTATGTCACACAAGTGGCAGCCAACGCAATGCAAGTCCATTTAAAGTGATCTGAGACATGTAGGAGCGAATTCTCCTGATTAAGCAAAAATCTTTGCCATCAGACAGGTGCTGAAAGTAGCTATTTGCACCCACTCTTTCACCTATTCCTAATACACATGTGAGGGGATACTTGAAGGACTTCTGCAGGGGACACAGGCATGAGAGCTTGGCATAGACTTAATAGAGCAATCGTCTGACTTTCTTACAAGCAGCAGGTAAAGCTGATTCCTTGTAGACAGCTGAGAATGTGGGAGGTGCAGTTTACTCTGTCACCCCTCCTCTCTAGCTCCAAATGTCTGCCTTGTTTACTTTTCTCCTGTTCTTCTCATTATAATGTATTACTTTCTGGTTTTGAGTCTGTTTTGATTTAGTGGTCTCCTTGGGCCCCTTCTGCTCTTGCGAGTAATCCTTATTCATAAAGAGCTCAGTTACAGGCAATAGGGCTTTAAATCTAATTTTTTGGCATCTCTACTTGTATTTATGAAGAACTATTCTTGTGAATAAAGTTTTAGCTTGTGGTAAACAATGGTAAATAATGCCAACAGCTACAGTCTGGGTCCAGCTATACTAGCTCAAATGAGCTGAAAACTCAGCCCTCAGTCAGACACTGTCAGTTTTCTAATGTGGAAAACTAAGTAATTCTATGATATTTGGAAACGTTTCTCCCCTTAGCAGATTATGAATTTTCAAAGTGATGCTTAATTAATCTTGTTATTTGTTAAGCATCTGTGGAAAGATACCATGGAACTGCTAAGGAAGGATAAGTCTGGATATCAGAAACTACCTGGTAGCTGGGAAGCAAAAAAACCCAAAGCTTTCTTGCTTTACCTTTGTATGACAAAATGCTTCCATCTTATTTGCACTGCACACCCAACATCAATACAGCACTATCTGGGTATCTGGGGACACTGCAGCTAACAAAGAACGTGACTGGAAGATCATAAGAAGTACAGATATTTTATATTTTTTTTAATTATTTTTTTAATGTTGATTAAAACTGATGGTTATGGTAACTTTTGGTGTGACATAGAAGCATATTGTCATTCGTCTGTAGCCCTTTTCTTTACTAGATAGTTAGATCCTTACTAATTTGTGTTTTCTACATCTCCCAGTAGTAAGATAGTGGGTTTGGTTCTGGTAATTACCAGCTTCCTTCTCTGTGTTTTTGGCTTTCTGACGTCTGTCAAGTACAGGTGACAAAGCAATTGAAGAATGGAACAAGCTATGTCATTATATTAACAATATAGATCAGGAAGCTGTCTAGGAGAGAGGAAATAAAACAGACAGGTGTGGTTTGTTGGTTTTTGTTTGTTTTTTGTTTTTCTTTTGGTGTTGATTCTTCTCCCTTTTCCAAGAAATAGACACAAGAATGAAGCCCCCAAATCTGCCATTTCCTCACAATTTCCACTGCTCTGTGGCCCTTAACATCCTGTTTAAGGAAGGAGTGTCACTAAAAGGATGGTGTGATAGAAAATTAATACAGCCCAGAATTCTTATTTTTTTGAGGGTTTACTGGTGGTGTGATACACTGTATTTTAGGACGATCAGTTTCCTCTGGCTTGTCCTTCTTTCCACTTAGAGCTTCCGGGGCCAGGGCAAATGCTCTGTTAGGTGCAAGGAAGGGCTGGTGCAGCAGCACTGTTGGGCAACTGTTGAGCCCTTCCTCTTCTCCTTAGCTCGACAGCCCACTTCGGGGGAGCAGAACAGCTAAAGGGAAGGTCTTTTCAGAATGATTTTAAAGATTCTGGCAGACTGCACATAAGCACTGACAGGGCTTTGTAATAGAAGATGAGCAGCATTACTTCAGTAGTACTTTTAAAAGTTGTGTGTTGGTGTCTTGCAGAGGAGAATTATTTCATTCCTAACTCTGGTACAGCCTTGCTGTGTGACCTTGGGCAAGCCACTTAACACCTGTGTTCCCCTATTTCCTTCAGTGTAAAATATTGCTGATGCTTATCTAGATTAAAGAAGACCAGTCAGGCGATGTTCATTAATTATTGTTGGAGAGTGTTCTGAGATCCAGTCCAATAAAAGTGCACAATACAATGCTTTGCCCTTCTAGAATACATTTGAGGAAAATAAAACATTATATCTTCCATTTTTTTTATGTGAAAAGAAAGAAAACTGAACCACTTAGAAACCTCATTTTAATTGGCTTTGTTGTTTTCTTTTCTGTACTGTACCCAAGGCTAAATTCACAGAGATTTTTATAAAACAGGAAAAGATGCAGACAGGCTCTTGTGGTTTAACCCCAGCTGTCAACTAAACCCCACCCAGATGCTCCCTCACTCCCCCTCCTGTGGGATAGGGGAGAGAATCAGAAAGGTAAAAGTGAGGAAATTAGTGGGTTGAGATAAAGACAGCTTAATAGGAAAAGCAAAAGGCATGTGCACAAGCAAAGCAAAATAAGGAATTGAATCACCACTTCTCATAGGCAGGCAGGTGTTCAGGCATCTTCAGGACAGCAGGGCTACATCTTGTGTAACAGTGAACTGGGAAGGCAAACACCATAACTTGTAATGTCCCCCCACTTCCTTCTTCCCCCAGGTTTATATGCTGGGTATGAAATGATATGGATTGGAATATCCCTTTGGTCAGCTGGGATCAGCTGTCCTGGCTGTGTCACCTTCCAGCTCTTTGGCACTTCCAGTCTGCTCGCTAGTGGGGTGGGGTGAAAAGCAGAAAAGACCATGAGTCTTTGTAAACACTGCTCAGCACCAATGAAAACATCCCTGTGTTATCAACGCTGTTCCCAATACAAATGCAAAACTAGACCATACTAGCTGCTATTGGCCTACTATAGCCCAGTCTCTGTGTTTCAGAAGAAAATACAAGTCTTTGATTTATTCTTCATGAAATAGGTATGTGCCTCCTTTGGATGTGTTGGAAGGAAATTTAGATTCTTCGGATATTTTAAACTTAAAGACAATAATTACTGTTGTATTTGGAAGGGAGTGTATCAGTTACACCAAGTTCTACTTTTTTTTTTCTGTTTAGCAGTGTCATAAGGAATAAAACACAGGCTAATGTGTCAGCCTGTGAAATGTAAAACTCTCCTTCCAAAACAGCCCAAGGAGAGCAGAACTGTCAGTCCTGTGTGGCCTTCTGCACTGTGGGAAATGGGACACCTTTTACTAGAACAGAAGCTTTTGACAAAAGCTGGTGCCTCATTCATTTCTAACTCGTGTGGCAGTTAGAGAGTTAACTTGCTGGGCCAGTATTTCCCCAGGTGCAAACCCATCAGAGAGCTCTGAGAGAAGAGGCATTGGGTAGCTGCCTAAAAGCTTTGATGGGAGTCAGGTGGGTCCTCAATGCTGCACCAAATCAGAGAAAGCAGAACCAGGAACTCCAGAGATGTTTGGGTCTGTATTATTTTTTGCAACTCTATTGAAAACTGTCAGTACCACGTATATGATGTTTCTTTCTATGTTTTTGTCTTTTGGTGTCCTAAGGTGGATTTCTACTTCTCTGCTTTTGAATTGCTCGATGGTTAACCAGAAATTACGAGTGAATTCATGGCTGCTGAATGCAAGCTGTTAAGCAGGATGTTCTCCCTGGGGGGGGAGGGAGGAGTGGTGCTGTCTAATGCGGGGTCTTAACACTTTACTGTTACAGGTATTTCCAAAACTGCTCTTCAGGAAACTGCTTTTTCATTTAAAAAAATCCGTCTTAGTGGTTGTGATGTCCCATTATATGAGGTTTCCTCTCCAAATGTGTATTTTTACATTTTAAAAGTGGTAAGCA
The DNA here is from genome assembly GCA_027560015.1 of Chloroceryle amazona. NCBI lineage: Eukaryota > Metazoa > Chordata > Aves > Coraciiformes > Cerylidae > Chloroceryle > Chloroceryle amazona. The sequence continues at coordinate 36,818 of JANHFX010016683.1, read as the reverse complement.
AAGTCTCAGAGTGTGTGATTCAAATGGAGGACTCTGAATTCTGGTGTAACAGGTTGGATCTGATGTTTTCTTTGCGTACAGCTGCATGCTGCCATATGATGGATTCTCTGGGAAAGTCCTCGGTGCTTGTGGAGGCTTTGCTAAGTGTGCCCCTCACTGTGATGCTCTGCTTATTCTGTAGAGAGCTTGTCCTGCTTGAAATAAGAAAACAGAAGGAAGAAAATCTTGGGGGGAGAGGATGGGGAGAGAGAGGTTAGATTATGAGGGCCTCAAAGACTTGTGTAGAAGATCAAGCAAGCTTTAGATTTTCTGTGCATATATACACACACATACATAAAAAGGCTGCTGTGTTTTACAATCTCATGAAGACAGAAGAATCTAACAATAGTCGCACTTCTGCTTTCCTTTTTTTTTTTGCTTTGATGATTATGAGTTCCTGCTCTGATGTTACATCTTGGCAGTGTGTACATTTTCTCCTCTCCCACAACCAGCACACATTTTTTTTTTCCTTTGGAAGATCTGCTGGGAGTACAGTGATAGTTATCATCCTGAATGCTTAGTACCAAATTAGGAGCTTTTTTTCTGGTTGCTACTCTGGGCAGCAGCTGTCTTGGTTGGAATAATAGCTTACTTTGTTTGATAAAGTTGAAATAAAATGAAGCAAACCAGGGAAAAATCAATAATTCTCCCTGTAATGGAAGAGCCGTGTATCTAGCATAGTTTTTGTCAATGCGCATACTGAGTCATCTCATATATGACCAAATATTATGTATATTCCTTTTATTCTTACTCAGTTCCAGGTAGCATACATAGAAACCAGAGTTTAATTTTTCTTACTATGTTAGAGCTCTCCAAAGTAGGTACTGCTACCTTTTTTTAACTGGCTGCAGATGTTTGGATACCTACTGTAAAAGAGGCTTTATTTTTTTTTTTTTGTGAAGGTAGTCCTGCTCAAAATGGCATGGTCTGCACAGCTCTGAATTAATTTTGGAAATGTTATGCATTAAAAGGTGAAGGTCACATCTTCCACTGATTCCCAAAGAAATTGTTTGGTACTTTTTTTATTATTATTTTTTTAATTCATAATTTTCTATTTGGAGTTCTTTCCTTGTCTGGGATATGGCCAAGATCCTTTGGGAAGGAGCAGGAGAGGATCTTTTGGAAGGAAAAATGGTCAGAACATATTAAACTCTTGTTCCCTTCCACAGAGAGAGGAACTGTTTTGATTTGTTGCTTCTGAGGTTAAGTGAGATAATCAGCGAGGTCAGCATGGTTTTCTGCTGAAATAATGCAGTGTACCTTCAGGAGTTGTCTTGTGTTTGAACCTAGTGGGTCAACACGAGTGAACTTATGAATTCTAGAAACTCTAAAAAGAGACAGTAAAAATAATAAGAATATCTGGGCAAACACCGGGGCAGAAAACAGTTATTTAAAAATACATGGGAGTCCAAGAGAGGCTTAATAATTGCATTAGGTATATTAAGCTATGGTGTTGCTTTTTCTTTCTAGAAGAGGAGTCCTGATTTCTAGGATTAGCCTGGATAAGGTGCACTGCACTAAAGCAGCCTGTATTGATGAGTAGATGGCTCAGATGGGCTGCTGTAAATAGTCTTATGAAGTTTTTCCTTTGAGTAGTGAATTTTTCTTGCCTTAAAGAAATAATATGCACTTTAGCTCAAGTGAAAGTTCTTCTGGAATCGTCAGTGTTGCTGCCATCGTTCATCTGAGGACCTTTCCTTGCAATCTCTGTCTTCCTTTTCCAGTTTATTTTATTTAAAATTTATTTTAAAATCTGTTAATGTCAACTTCTGTAACAAATTCTAGAGGCACATCACTTTGACAGAATCTGGTGCCTACACAATGATGTGGATTAAGGACTTTTTCTTTGTGCTTTGTTTTTTTTTGTGTGTGTGTGTTTTGGTTTTTTTTTAACTGAGGAAAATAATAATAATAAAAAAAAGCCATGAGATTAATAAGAGATCTTGAAAGAGAAGTGTGAAATCTTTCTCTTTCTTGTCTTTTAGTTTTTCTCCTCCATGCTGAGGCTAAACTAATCAAGAGCATGAATCAGCAAGACCAATATGATGAGTGTCCACCAAGTCATTAAGGCTAGTATGTTTTATCAAGCTGTTTTCTCTGTGGTTGTATTTCTGGTTTAATGGTACATATTTTAAAGATGGCTGTGAGAACTGAAGGTGCTTTTTTCTTCTTTTTTCTTTATTTTTTTTCCCCCCCTTTTAGAAATCTATTGCAGACTGCCACCTTTAAATCATGCTCAGAGGCTTCTGATCTCTGCAATATACACTACAGTGGCTTGTGACACTGCTTTCTATTATAATATAGTAAGTCATTTAACACATGATAGTCCCTTCAGCAAGCTGGTGGAAAGTCTCCTTTAGCTTACAGTGTTTGGGAACTTGAGGTCTTGACTCTAAATGCAGGGATGACTCCAGTATGCAGAAAGCAATTACCAGCCTTGGAACCTGTCCAGAACAGTGAGGCTAACAAGGCTCTGCTTTTCACCGCTGCCCGGGTAATACTAATAACCAAAACCTCACTGTTAATATATTTGCTGTGAGACATGCATTCTAATAGGCTGTCATGGTCATATACTTACTTTTCTCAGTTTTCATTTGAATATGTATGAATACATTTAACATCAGACAGAGCAGGTCAAACAGTGAATTTGCAAATAGACAGGCAGTATGGAGACTTATAGAATGCTTGCCTTGGTAAAACTGTAGCAGGTAAATTATGGGTGCTGTAGTGTATAATCTGCACTATTATCATAACTGCTATCTGCATTATCTTTTGAACGGAGATGAAAATATTTTATATAACAGAATTAAATACCAGTCTTTGTTGTGCTGTATTTAATACTTTGATACTTTTTAAGTATGTTATGCTGTAAAGAATAACTCGGGTGGAATTTAGATCGGCGATTGCTTGTAAAATGCCAGAGATGAAATGTCTGAAGATTGATGGTAGCTGAAGCTTCTAGAATACTTTGTGAATGTAAGACCTTGAAATGGAATACAAGTTCTTTAAAGAACACAGCTAATGAAACAATAGCATTATTATTATTACTACCTTTTGCAGAACTGCTCCAAACTAAGACATATTTTTGCTGTCCAGGCGTTTTCTGATTTAATGATTTATGGCCAATTAGCTCTGTAGCCGTCCTGCTGTAACTCCATGCCTTGTGTGTGTCCTGGCGTGATTTGCAGCTCTACTGCACTAAGCAGTAGTCAAAAGGTCTGTCTTTCAGCTTTCGTCTTGTGAAGACCTCTATGCCTTCAGCTTCACAACAGGCACTTAGTGTTTGCAGTTATGGGCTCTAAAATGAAGTGTAGCGGGAGCTGCAGCTACGTGTGTGGGATCTGCAGCTGCTGACAAACAGGTCCTGCTGCATTTGTCTGGCAATTTTTAGAAAGCCTTCTACTACAGTTATATTTCAATTCTTTCTAATACTAATATAATATATAATACTATATATACACTATATATATGGTAGTAGATAGTACTTTCTAATAACATTTTTGTAATAACTCAAATGTTAGTTCATCTTGATGATGGGCTTGATAACATTTCAAAGACTGTGTCTAGGGTTGTGGCTTTTCTGTATGGACAGACTCAGTTTCCTTTACTGGTGTGTTTTCCCTGGAATTTTCTCAAGGTGTGCTAACAACACTGGGGGTTTTGATAGGTGTGGAAGATAGGCAGGATAAAAATGGAAGTGATCATAGCTTAACTGAGCAAAATCTTAACTGTTTTTATTTGATCTGTAATACCTTAGAATGCATTCTGTCTTTTGCCTTTGTTAGCAAGGTTCTTATGTTCATTTTGCATCAACTGCAAAAAAAAAAAATTGAGAGGTTAAGCACTTAATCAGCCACAACTGTCAGGAGATGTTAGATCAAGTTTTGATGTCCTGTGTGCTTCCTCTGACACCACAAATGTCACTGCAATGGGTTTTATTCATTTGAGGCTGTTCAGATTAATACAATTCAAACTGATCAGATAGAGGATATGGGAGATAAATGTCTTACCCTGCATGTAACCATCTAATAAAGCTAAGAAGACTTAAGATAGATTCATGGAAAGAGATGATAGAGTTGAGATATTGTAGAAGAGCAACACAGAGTCTCCTTTGTTCACGGCCACTCTTCCAGTGCAGTCCCAGAAGTAAAAGACAGAGTAAAGTCTCTTGTGGAGTAATAAATATATATTTTTACCCTAAATTTGTACTGGAAAATATCCAGACATACAGGAATTCTGTTAATGTATTACAGACCTGACTTACAATGCTTCTATGGCTTGCAGGGCTAACTAAACTCATACATTAAGGTCATGAAGCAAGCAAGAAGAATCATGCCAGGTTATCTCACCTGTGCATGTACAGACCCAACTATCCCAGTCTCACTAAGTTGTGAATGGTGTTACTTGGTTAGAGTCATTGAATAGTGAAAGAAGGGGTAATGTTGGTTAAAACACGTACCCTGGCAGTTGGGTACTTCTGCTTTCATCTGTGGTTACTGAGACAGGGAAGTGGGAAAAGGCCTGGAGGGTGTGATGTTATGAGCAAGAGAGAAAGGAGGTCCCACTGATTTAGTCAGTCATCCTTCTCTTTCATGTTATGACTACTTAGTGGATGCTGCCCACTGCCTGGAGCTCTTTGGACAAGAGGTTTGTCTGTCTCCCTGTAGTTACTGTCCGTTCTACTAGTAATCTCTGGCGTGTGCTTATGATAAAGCTCTCTGTAAGCAAACAAAAGGCTTATTACGCTTTGATTCACAGGATATTAAATCTTGTGTGGAGTCAAAGAAACAATTTGCTGTGTGGCACAGAATGACCTGCCCAACTGTAGCTAGTGACCTTTATCCAAATGAAAAACCTTCTTACAAACATCTGCCTTAAATGAGAAAGATTTCTTGAAAGTGTATGCTGGATACCTAAGTCTTGGGAACTGTAATGCATTTTGGTTAAATAAGAACAGCTCCTGTGAAGTTTTGGGAGCATTTCATTACCATGTGATAAGCCACAGTAAAAGGTGATAGGAGTTACCTGGCTTTGGTCGCTTTGGCATTTTCTTCCCAGTTATGAGAACGTGGATGCAGGACATGTTTGAACATTGCTGCTTAGGTCTTTGAGGACTTACCTGGTTACTTACTAAAGGTAACAGGTATATAAATGTTATGCAACAGCTACATTCCTGAGAGCAAGTAAAAAGCTTGAACAGGATGTAAACAACTTCTGTTAAGGCTGGACCCAAAGCCTTGGTTTCTAATTGAGCTTTGATAGGCGTTAGATCTTGGTGCGTCATCATGCAAATGATTTAGCAAAGAAAATGAAACTTCAGAACTTCATGATGATTCTTTAAAGGTCATTAAATGATAATAAAAATCAGTTAATTTTATTAATTTAAACTTATATGGAAATAAATTAACTTGATCTGGATGATTTATTATTCAAATGTGCATTTAGGGGGTTAATATTTTATCTGTTGTGTGTTAGGCTATAGTTACCCATGAACTTTTTTGCTAGCCTAAACAGTTCCCGCCCCTTTCTTCCTTCACCGAGGTGTTCATCCCTACCTTTCACAGCAGGGCTGTATGGATTAATGTACAGAGCCTTGGAGAAGTGGATGGGTAGGGCAGCTGCTGCTTGAGCTGTTGTAAATAATGCTGGTGGTGAACACCTAACTGTGGCCTCATTCTCTTTGGATCACTGTTTAACAAAGTCATTACAAAATGGGTAATCTAATCCTCATCCTTTACACCTTTTTTTTTTTTTTTTTTTTAATTGATCACTGCATACATAGCCAGGTGCATTTGTAATGCTTCACACACTTTTTGTTTAGTGTGCCTTTTTCCTTAGGCTTCTTAAGCAAGATGAGTTGTTGAATAAATTTGCATGATGTTGTGCTTCCAATTATGTATTCACAGATTTTTATTTTTTTTTGTCTGCACACACTATTTGGGCGTAGATACCCATTTTTAATAAGGAAGTGGCAAGATTCCAAGGTATTGCTTTCTGCCTTTTTTTTAAGGGGGAAAAAAAAAAATGTCATTCTCCCCGTGGAATTGCAATCTAAGGCGAGGGCAGATTGAGGGTTACAAACAACTTCTGAGTAATTTCATTTAAGACTATCAGTGATGACTTTGAAAACTTTGCAGGTAAAACACAAACTTTTCAAGTAAAACAAAATCCATCAGATCAACAATTCCCTGTGTGCATCTTCATTTTGTTTCGTTTCTTTCCCTTTGTTACTGTACCTATTGTAAGGAAAGTTTAAAAATATTCTGATACTCTATTCATGCAGAAAACATTCAATATTTCTGTTCTTAAACTTTGCTTATTTTCTTAATTCTCAGCTCTTGTGCAGTCATATCCCTTGGTTTTGAGAGGGAGTTGACATTTGGATGGAAGACATAAGAACACAGGGTGAGCCCTAGCACAGTAAGTCCCTTGTTCTGCCACCTAGCTTTGAAAGACACTTTGGCAGCTCTTCCTCACTGCCCTATGGCCCAGTGGTTTAAGAGTTCCCAATTTTAATTCCTTTTCTGTCTGATTTGGAGTACGAATTTGGACTTTGCTCTTTTGAACGAGCCATTCAGAAAATACGTGAGTGCCTCCAGTGGAGCTTTTCCACCTGGGATAATGTAGTTAAAACCATTGACTACAGAGCAAGATGCTGGCTCAGAAGAACGTGCATTGTTGGTCTTGCCCATTACAGATTGCTCATCTACCCTATGCTGCTTAGACAAGAACATCACACATCTTCTGTGGAAGAACTGCCTTAAATAAACTTTGTCTCATAGTCTTAGTCAAGATGTAGTAAGCAGGCTCCTGATACAGGAACAGCCATGTGGCTGTTCAGTGGCTCTGCTCCAATATTTGAGACTTGAAAATATAATAGATTATTTGACCAATCTGTCCTAGAGATAACACAGTTTTCTGGATCTCATTTTATGCTCCAGACTTTGGCTAAATCCTTCCCAGAAAGCCATGCAGATTTTTTGGCTGTTTCTACCAGTTCCAGCTGTTGCTCTCACTGTTACGGTTCCCCAGCTCCTCTAGGCCAGTGTGTCACATCATAAGGTACTCTTTCTCTTAGTGTTGACTTCCCAGTCCTAAAGCAGGTAATTTTTTTGACTCTCATCACCTCATGCTTCTCTCGTGGATGTGGTAGTGGAGTTAAAGCAGTATTCATAATTCATCTGTCTCTTTGAAGCAATGAGACATGATCACAGCAGAATCAAAAACTGAATGCTAAAAACAGAGGCAAAAGGGTGAAATATATTACACTGTGACATTACGGCAGCATAATGAAGAAACCGAAAGGCGCAAAATGAGATCTTATATTTTCCTTAAGTTTAGTAAACCCATTATTTTGAGCTTTATGGATGTGACTAACATCAATAAGATTGATTAAAAAAGGCTGTAGAATGTTAAAATTATACCATGTTGCTTGCAGCTTCAGTGTTATTCATGCTTATGATGGGCCATTACCTATACACTGTTCTTTACAGGGGAAAAATAATAAATTAATTGCTTTCTTCTGTCTATTTTTACCTTGCCTAAAGCTTGTCAACAACTTCTTTTTAAAGATTGCTGCAGTTGCCATTTGCATAGCAAAATGTGCTTCCTCAGCTTGGCAGAAGCTTTGCCATAAGCCTTGTTTCTTCTGAACAGTTGGCTGCGCTTACTTAGAGCACTCAACCTGCTGCTGTTTGGTAGGAGCCATGGCAAAGCGAATACAGCAATTGGCAAGATGTATGAGGACAGACCCCTCAGAGGTGGCAGGAGCTTTGGGGGGGTGAGGGCAGAGGAGCTAACTGTGTTTCAGTTGCTAGGAGTCTTGCTGTTATAACCAAAACCAAATGAAAGCCTGTGGCCGCTGTAGGTCATGCGGCACTGTTGTGTTTTGGAGGATGTATGATTATTTAAGCCTTAAACTCTTATTTACAAGCTGCAAAGAGCTTCCACAGGGAATGATTTCCCCTTGACTGGTCTGCATGCCAGAAAAAAAGGAAATCTGATTTACGTCAAACACATTTGTTCATCCAAAAGATATGGAGATGGTGTAAAGTCAATTGGAAGTGAAGCTGAGGAGGAATGGTCAGGTTGTATTTGTGCTTATTTACCTTAACAATAGAGTCGTACTTCTGGGAGGTGAATGTTCATGTAGGGGAAATGTAAGGGGATTAAAAAGGAAATTTAATCTTTCATCAGTTTCTCTGTGGAGCTGTCAATGTTTGGGTAATTAAACTGTTTACCTACATTTTGTGTGCCTGCTGTTACAGCTGGATGCTGTCACCCTCATTTTTTTCCACTGTATAATTCACTGCATTATAAGTTCCTGAGACATCACCTGCCTGCAAACACATCCACCCTCGGAGTGGAGAGAGGGTTTTGCACTCAGTGCATAGGTGCTTTAGGGATCCATTGAAGGAGAAGGATCATTTTGATTCCTATAATATGTATATTGTTTTAATTACTTGTTCTGAATTGTGCCTAAGTAGGAGGAACTCTTTCTCCTTTTGAATGAACACTTGGGCAATTGCAGTTCTGTAGGGAAGCCAGCCAAGATATTTCTTTGAAATCTGCTCATATTGCTTGGTGTCTCTAACTAGTATAGGTAGCTTAAAGACTGCAGGAGTACTATATGTGGCATTTCCACCATGTATATGCTTTATGATTTCCTAAGGCTAACTTGGGTAATGCACTTTCTGGATAGGTGGCTGTGTTGTTGTGCTTCTTTCACTGCTTTTTTTGTGTTGCTCAGAGGAAAGCCAGCCAGACCTGGGCTGGGAGGAGCAGTAGCAAAAGCAACCAGGCAGGGCCTCCTGCAGCTCATTCTGGACTTTACCCTGTTCCAGACTGTTTGCTTTAGTATTTCCTTAATGTTTTTTAGTTCATACCATCAGCTCTTTCATCTGTTCTGTTTCACTTAGCCTTTTTTGCTGGTTTGGTTTTTTTCTTCCATGCCTCTCCCTGATCTTTAACTCCTCCCTGTACCTGAGAATAAGAGCCAGTGTTTGTCAGAGTCACTTCATGTACTTTTATTTTTTCTCTTTACCAAATGTCTTCAGCGCATGCATCCTTCACTAGCATGTATGCATAGCACAGTGGTATCTATTCATGACTGGCCCTTAAATGTGACTAATAAGCTTCATTAACAGTATTTGTTTCTACCATTGTCTTCATCTGAATGCATGAAGCCGTCAGTTTGATTTGAAAATTCATTAGAAAACATTAAGCCTTATTGCTCTGAAAACTCAGACATTGATTTCAAAATCTGTTCTTTGCAAAGGAGTCCTCTGCTTTCAGTTGAAGAAAGGCCCCTTTGAAAATATCAATCTGAGAGGTGGGTACTGTTTCTCCTTTTTCTCTAGTAGAAACAGAAACACTGCCTTAGAATGGGGAGAACATAGGAAACTTTGACTTTTCTGTTGACATTTTAATGGCTTTCACAGTGCTATATATAGAAGTAGATACTAAGTCCCCCATGACACTTATTTGATTTCACATGCTCCTGGTGCTTTATGGGAAATAGTGCTAAAACTTGCCACTGAAATTACACCTTCTGAAGCAGGCTAAAGAAATAAGATTTCTCCTTAGCTCTGAAACCAGACTTGTGAACATCTATGGCATCTTTATGAATGAAAGAGTATCTAGAAAGCAATCAAGCCAGATTGCTGCAAGGCAGACCAACGTATTTACAGATGCTGGGCATAATAAGAAGTGTCATAAATAGATGTGAATGTTTACTGTGTGGTAAATTCCTTGAAGAATCCCAGGGGAGCAGTAGTGCTGAGACACTGTACCAGCCTCTGCCCCAGGCTAAGGAAAGACGCACAGAGAGCTTATGCAAAACCTGAAGACCAAACCAAAATCACCTGTTGAATTCACAGTGAATGTCCTGGGCAAAGGCAAACCCAAGCCACCCAAACTCCTTTTTATCTCGCTATGATGAGACACCTGAAAAGCCTCCTAGCAACCATCTCCCATAGGCTGTGGATGCTATTCCCAGCAGCAGTGCTAATGGGATGCTACTCTTGAGAAATGCCTGTTCAGCAGCTCTTAGGAGCCCTACAGTGCTTGAAATGTGAACTAAGAGTTGCTGGCACTATTTGGTGTTGGTTCACGTGGAAATTGTATTTTTTTTTCCCCTCTTTGGCATTAACTTTATATTAAATAGAGTTACTTTCTATTAAATGCACATATTTTTCATACCAAGGCAGACTTGATTTCAGTGCTTGTTTACCAAACTCAAAGTATTTTTCTGGTCTGTTTCTATGTAACTGTTTGTGTTATTCACAGAACTATGAACATCTTACTGAAAATACTTCAATTATTCATTTCAACAGACTTCACAAAGCAAGAAACAAAAAGAAAAGAAAACTTCTATAGAGTAAACTGTAAATTAAAAACCCAACAACTTTTAAATTGCTCTTGACAAAACAGAAGCAAAACCTTGCAACACAGTTTTTGAAACTTTAAGCTGACTCTGTTCTTATTGTTAAGCTAAATAAAATATTCGATAATATCAAGAACTTGTAAGTAAAGCTGTCTCTTCAACAAGATCCAGTTTTAAGCCATCTGTGTTTCAACATGGGCAACGCCATGCTTTTTTATTCCTCCTATTTTAGATGGGAGAAATCGGTGATAAATGTAGTTCTTAAACACAGAGTGATACCATTGTACAGAAGATACTAATTAAGGTAAAATGATTCTTGTAGAGATCATTCAGGCCTGTAAAAGGGAGTAATCCTGGGGAAATACAAGTCTTTATGAATACTTAATTAGATTTATTGCATCTACAAAACACACTTAGAGCTTAAAAAACACCATACCTATAAAATCAAATGAGGAAACTAACTGTATAGAAAAGTACTTGGGGATGCTGAGGGCCACCTTCCACCCACTTGAAAGAGAGGAAATGTGAGCAAAGGATGGTATATTCTTTCATGCCATGGTGGTGCTGACACTTGTGTGTTTTGGTTTTGGGGAAGGCTTTTATTCCTTCTCAGGCACTGAATCAATCAATATCATCCAAGATTCTGTAACTTGCCTTCAGGACAGGAACCCTGTTGCAGCAGGTTTGGGCTTTTTTTTTTTTTTATATATATATAATTTGGAGAAGCTATTTTGCTTTTACATTGATGAGGACATTGCTAGGGGGTTGTTCAGCAGCTGATCTGTGCAAAAGCTCAAAAGTTCAGTTATTTCACATCCCTTTTAAGAGAGTTGATCAAAGCAGTTGATGGGGAACATGGGGAGTGGAGAGTGCACCAGACTGAGGAGGAAATGAATGAGCGCAGACAGAAGCACAAGAAAATTTCCTTTTTTCCCTTTAGTCTTTTCAGAGGGTAGGGCAGAATGGGATTGGAAAGTAGCTCATTTCTAATGCCTCTGTGGTGGGAAACTGACTTTTTATTCTGATGTGGCCTCATAACCAGAGGACCTGAGGTGGGCTGTCTTATCTGTACACATACCTGAAACCTTTTATACTGGGATCAAAAAGAAAAGGAGAATCCTGGATTTTAGGTCTAGTTTGTAAACAATGCTGGTGTCGCACAGGTATATAATCACCTACCGTGAGTGCTGTTTTCAGTTATCAGGATGTGTGCTAGCTACTATACACTGCTCCTATTCTGCAGAGCTGTAAACTGTAGGCTGTGATACCTATTCATGTCAGGGCAAAATCTGAACTGCTGAAACTCCGTAGCTTTTGCCATTTCTATCTGCTCATGGGTGTTAAGGACCAAAGGGCCGCTATGATCTTGTCTGACCTCCTGCGTAACTCAGTATGTAGATTTTACATAGTAATTCTTGGAACCAGACTATAACATCCAGCATGACTACAGCATAAGTAGTACAATGAATTTCATAGCCTCTGCAAGAGCTAGTGCCAGTTTTTAACTACTCTATCTTACAGATGAAGAAAAAACCTCTTCCAAGGCAATTATCACCTAAATATACAAAACATTTCAAAGACAAACTTCCTGGGAAATGCTATGCAAATTTTGCCAAAAAATAAAACCAAACCCCTCCACTGTTTCTTTTAGAAATACTTCCCCCTCCCCCTTTTGGTAACCCTAACCCGATCAAGCCTCTTATTTCTGTTCAATGACAGCTCCATCTATGAAGCTGGTTCTTTGTGTTCTGGTGACATCCAAGCTTTGTTTATTTCTCTTTGTGGTGGACTGGGGGGCTCTTTTAAGTATTCTAGAAACTGTGCTGGGCAAATACTGTGGACTCTTGGCATTTCTGGTCTTCAGCAGTCTTATTTCTCAAAAGTATGTTTTGTTTTTTCTTCTGTTTTGTTTCATATTACACTTTGATTCCACACATCTGATGTGGTTTCATATCTGTTTAGTAGGTGGCAGCTATTTAATTTAGGAGAAGACTGACTTCATCTGACTGCCTTGGAATTTTACAGCTCAGCCAATTACTATTTTTTCTTCTAATAATAGAGCCAATTACTATTTTTCTCACAATGGTGCTATATAGACATTAATAACTACTACTTTCTCTAAAGGCTTTACAGTTTAAATTACATGTAATTTATTTTTATGTGATTATGAAAAATATTACCTTCTTTCCCTTACTCCACACTGTATCCTGATACTTAGAACTCAACCTTCTCTTACTACATACTGGAATGTTTCATTCATTGTCCTCCCAAATAAATGAGTCTTCTATACATTGTGTTCTCTCCACCACTCAAATGATTATAGTAACTTTGAAGCATTCAGTTTAAACTAATTCCTTTACTTAAATTTCAAGCCATTAATATTTCATCATGAGAAAAATAGACAAGTGCATCTCTAATCGGTGAGTGTGAAGATGAGTGGAACTAGAATGACTAATAAAAAGCTTTTCTGTCTAATGAACATCAGAGGTTTTAGAAAAAATATTTATTTTCTCTAGATCAGGAAAGTAAGGTTCAAACCTTTGAATCATTTGTGAATTGAATCTAAAACTATGGACTATGTTAATCAAGGCATTTCATTGAGATACTGACCTTTTACATTTAGAATACAGATTAAAAACATTCTATAATTCTGAAGAAATCTGTTACAAAATGTCAAAAAGTGACTATTCAACATTTGAAAGCTTTTTTTCTTTCTGTCAGAGCAACAAATCCACCAGAACGACCAAAAAAAAAAAAAAAAGCACAAGCAGAACTGTTTCTGCAAGATGATTAGCAAATCAATATTTATTAAGAATTATTTAAAACTTAATGAGCAGCTCTGGCTGAGATGCTTCACAAAATGACTCAGACAAGCCACTTGAGCATTAACTAAGAACTTACTGTCTAGCCTCTCCTTGGACAATCAGGAAAGAACTGCCTGTGTACCTTAATCTTGGATATTTTTGTACTGTTTTGATATTGGCTGCTACAAAGCGTCTGTAGTTCTTTCTCTAACCAAATAATTTATGTAGTCAGTCACTTAAAATACCAGATGATTTTTTACAGAATCAATGTAATATTGCATGAGGGAATTGCTTCAGCTAGGAAAAAGTCTCTCTTGAAGAGTGAGCATTGCTACAGGAGTTTCTGATACCTTTTTTTCTGCAACAGTACACCGTGCTCAATTTAGCATAGGAATCAGCTCATCTAATCACTTAGCAAGGCAGGTGCTTATGTGCTGCTGAGTAAAAGCTCTTGTCATTCTTTTCTTCCTTCATCCTTTTGTAGAGAAGCAGAATGGAATTTTGTGCTTTCCCCGGAGTGTTGCAGCTGATGCCAGTGCAACAAGCCTTGTTATTAGGGCGAATCCTCGTCGTGTTCTCTGTCTCTCTCACGCACGGAGAAATCACAAAAAATCTGACACGAAATGTTTAGAACGTCTAGCGTCTGGTATGCAATTATTTATTTTTACACTGCATTCCTACCATGCATTTCAATCACGCTTCAGTATTTTACTGATTCAGAGGTAATGTGTGTCTGAAAAGCTGAAAGCACTAAATTCCATGTTAATTGAAAATATAACATCTGAATTTAGAAATACCTGGCATAAATATAATGTAAACCAGGATGATTATGTGTGATTAAATAGTTGACTTTTATATTGTGTATTAGTCATGCCATCATCCAATTAAGAGGATAATGGAAACAATAGTGATTTATTTTTTTTTAATTTTTAAACCAGTGTGGGCTGCATTAAGGGGATTATGGAGCTTTATGAAGTAGTTCGCATAATGTAATGATCAAGAATAGAGTCTGAGTCAAAGCTGAGCTGCACATGGTAAAATCAGGCAACTTTTAATTTCTCTCTGAGATAACTCTGGACTATTTTGAATATGAAATTTAATGCAAGTGTCTCCAAGTTTTGAAGAGGTTTGCAGAACAAGGTTGTTGTTCATGCTCTTTTACAAGAATTCATTTCAGGCCAGGCTTTGGCTTTGACATGTGAGTATTGAGGTCAGAATGGCTGGCTGTGAGTTATGTGCTTTACTAGACTGGACTTTAGTCTTTCTTCAACCGAGGCTGATTTAAATAATTGTGGATACTCTGTGCCAGTAGCTGCTGCTATATTTTATCCACTGAAGCCTGCTCCGTGCAATCTGTTGCTTATTACCATTAGTGAGCCTTGTTCTCCTAATTAACCTAATGATCCTCTTCATTTCATCTGATTAACTGCAACACGAAAAAAAGATATAGTAACGTGGCCTCTGATACCACTGACAAAGGTCAAAGGAAGTGAATGTGGCTGTTGGTCTAGGTGACCAAAGAGCGTAGGTCAGTGTGGGAAAGGGATTCCATTTCTCCCCATCCATTCAAAACTGGCAATGGTTAATTTGGTATCTTCAACTTAGCTCTGTTCTTCCCAAAGAATAGAGCATTTCAGATATTTTGTTGTAATCACAGTGGAACTGACATTTTTATAGTAAGGCTTTTTGGTCCTGCTTGTATGAAAGTCTCAGTCCTCGCATTAATCTTGTCAAAAGAAAAATGTTTTATATGTTGCATAAAATAGCTGCACATCTGTTGTTTTTAATAATATTTGCTCTTTCAGAACTCCTTTAAAAACATTATTTTATAGTCCAACATTTTATGTATCTTTCTTTTTTCCGTAATTCTTTAAAGGTTCTTTGAACTGATTGACAGTTTTATTCAGAAATTTCTTGATCATCATATTGTGAAACTGACTGGAAAAATATAGACTTATTCTGGTATGTTAATTACCTAGACTAAAGGATCCCAGTGCTCAGTCATATCACAAGAAACAAACAAGCCAGTAAGGAGACCTTACAGTGGCCTTCCAGTACCTGAAGGGGGCCTACAGGAAGGCTGGAGAGGGGCCTATAATAAGGACATGTGGTGATAGGAAAAGGGGCTGTGTGTTTAAACTAGAGCAAGGTAGATTTAGATTAGACATCAGGAAGAAGTTCTTTACCATGAGGGTGGCGAGACGGTGGAATGGGTTGCCCAGAGAAGTTATGGACACCGTATCCGTGGAAGTGTTTACGACCAGGCTGGATAAGGCTTTAAGCAACCTGATCTAGTGGGAGGTGTCCCTGCCCACGTCAGGGGTTGAAACTAGATGATTTCCAACTCAAGACATTCTATGATACTATGAAGTATCTTTTTGTTTTGTTTTAACAGGAAATTCCTTAATGCAACAATAGATCTGTAGCTTAGCTGCATTACATCACTCAGAGTTCCAGTGTTTTAATACAAAGATGGTCACACTGGGGATACCTGGCTGCAGGGTTGTCTGAATTAGTATGGTGATGATTTAAATGGTTTCCTGAAGTTGCAAGGGAGACATTTGCAAAGTATTCCTAATGATATGTAAATGTTATTAAAATGTAAAGCTGTTTTTCCTGATTTGTTATTGCATTTGCCATCCTCTTTCCTGCTTTGTTATTGTATGTGAATATAAGAAAGAGGAAAATAAAATGGGGTACCAATCTCTGTGATTTTATTTATTTATTTTCCCTGAAGCTGAGGCTACATGTACAGTGTAGAAATGCTAGTACTATAAAGAAGATACAAACTGCCTGAGCTTATCTGTACAAACAGATACAAAAATAGAGTAATGCCGTTTTTCCACAAAGCTCTGTTAGATGGCAGGGTGCATTTTACAGAGCCCTGGTTTGCAGGTCAGCGATACCAACTTCTTTGAGCTTCCCTGGACTCATCAGTAGTTGATTGCTCTAACTTGGAGATGGCAAAGGACAGGGACATGAGGATCAATGTCCTGTAATGGTTTACTTACAGCGCAGACTGAAAACTTTTAAGTAGCCACAGTATTTTAAAGCATCTAAGTATTCTGTGTAATGGGGAAGAAATTGAACATGCCTCTGTGTGGCCTATTAAGGGCTGAAGAAAGCAGGTGAAGAATGATTCACAGCCTAAAAATAAAGCATTGCCTGAATGTGGTAGGAGCTCTGTTAGATGAAGAAATTTGCAGAATAAACTACACACAAATTTGGTGCACAAAACCTCAAAGTTCAGAGTTGCTGCAGTGAGTTGGCAACATAAACTTGGGCGGAAATCTGGAGAAAATCAAGTGGGTAAGGATATGAGGAGGGTGTAAATGGCTGCAGTCTGGAGGAGAGGAGAAGGGAGTAAGTCTCTTTGTCATGCTCTTGCAGCAACATTGATAAGTTTGTCTCAGACTAATGTTATAGTGGTTGGTTCACAGCTCACTAAGCCATAAGTATTTTTTGGAGAGGGCACATCTGGCAGTGAGAGGAAATATTCACATTTGTGAATGTTTTGTCCTGTGAGCTGTGCTCTCAGCACCCTGGGGAAGGAGGGAAGAGGGAAGCTCTGGAAAAGGTGAGGGAGGAGGTGGGCTAGAGGGGCAGTGGTGTGAGGCAGGGAGGCTCCTGGAAGGAGAGAATGTGATCCCTCAGAGGGACTTGGATGTCAGCTCAGGTCACAAAGCCAACCTAAAGCAAAGGTGGGAAGCTGTGCTGTGAAGCAAGACAGGAGGGATTTGTCATCCTTCCTGGTGCTACTGGAGGGGTTGTTTCTGAGCCTTTTATTTACTTTGTCTCCCTCAGCAGACCTTAGACTTCTTTATATTTAAGGACTTATCATCTACGTTATTATTTTTGTATTTTGTAATAAAATGTGGCTTTAGAGATTGGGAACTTTTCCTCATGTTTTTGTTTGTCTACTTAAAGGGGGGGGGGAGTGTGGGGGAGAAAGATGGGAAGAACAGTCCACTGAAAAGTTTTGGCTGAGTTATGCTATCAGTCAGCTCTGGAAATCAACCTCTTTGGTGCTTTAGTGGAAGAGAACCAGATATGTGTACTGATATTCTGATATTCATTATTTTTGAAAACGCATTTGTTTAAAGAGGTTGCTTCAGAGCAGTGACAAAAGTGACAAAGGTTTTTTTTTTTTTTGGTTGTTGTTCCCAAAATGGCATTGCCTGCGAGTTTCTTTTCCTAGACAGTGGACACATTAGCTGTCTCTTGAATGATGGATATCCTGGGAAGTTTGCTTCATTGCTGTTGTGATTTGGACTCCTTTGTCTCTTATCCAGGCACAGGCTGTAGTTTTATACTTTCCCTTTAATCTCATTCCAGCCTGGCATCACTTTGAGGAATCAGGGACACTAGGTCTTCTAGACAATTCTGAGTAGCTGTTGACCTGATTCACCTCACGCTCAGAAAAAAAATCAGAAATTGCCCAGAGCATCAGGAATTTTTTCCAGTTGGTGATTTGAAAGTCACACCAACCGAGTGACTTCAGAGCAAGTAGCACTTGGCCATTCATACTGACCTCACCTTGAAAAAACACATGTATAGGGATTCCCATATCATTCCCTTCTATTCCCATAGCTGATAAAACAGTGCTCACTCACAACACTTCTTCATGCTTTATAGCGCCATAGTGGGGCAGCAGGTGGTATGTGAACTGTAGGGGAACTGAGCAGGGTGGGATCTTAGAAACAGTGATGTTGGAGGCACAGTAAATGGCTGCCTTCCCACAGTGAAACATTTGGGTAAGCCATTGCCATCTGCCTGTTTTGCAAACCCCCTCAATTGGTCAACGCATTCAAAACATCACTTATTTCTGAAAGAAAACCTTAAAATACATAAATAAGTAAAATTAAACCTGATTAAGTTTGTAAAACAAAGTTTGTTATTACAGCTTAAGTGGAAAGAAAGCAGAAGTGTCTTCCTGTACCACGCTGATGAGCAACAAACTCTAAATCGTAGACCTGGTGCAGACTCTAACACTGTTCAAATATGCAATGAAAAGCTTATTTTGTACATCTCTCACTTTTAGACAGCTAAGGAAATTAATGCCCTAGCCTCAGGCCTGTGTGTTAATGACCCCTAGCTATGCAGTGATGAAAGGTTTTGTACATCAACTTGTTCCCTACTGATGAAACTCTTTGTGGAGCTACATCCTTTTATGCTGGGTTCTTTAAAAGTTAAATTTATAAATGTATCAAACATGGGCATTCTCCTTTTTCGTTCCTCCGCATTGCGATGTGATCATATTAGAGTGGATTTTTACTGGGGAGACAGTTTCCTTTTCAGAGTGATGTTTACGGAGTCTTAATTGGTCTGGCAAGTGTGCTCTGAAGATTAGGCTACTCCCCATAGATACAAAATTATAAAGCAGACTTAAAAGAAGGATGATATCATGATTTTTCCAGCTGCCTGTGATTCAGTAAATGTCGTCCATCCCCGCTCTGTGGCCATGTTGCATCCATAGGAAAAATCTGCCTGCCTCTAACCAGACTTTCTGAGAAGGCATTAACATTATGAAAAAGACCGTAAGGTGATTTGCTTTGTAGTACCCAGCCCTTGCCTTGACACAAGGGTTTGGTTTCAGAATCATTGTTCCACTTTCTCTCTGGCTACTGCTATCCTTTCCATTTCATGGCATTATCTTAACAATCCCAGGCCGGGTCCAGGAACAGTGGGACTGCTGGGATTGCAAAGAATGCTAATCAATATTGGGCATCTAAAGGCACCTATGCTCTGTTTGATTGAAGGAGACAATCGTGCCCTATGGATCTCTGACAGTGTTTGCCTGAAGAAAATATTCTTGGTGTAGATAATTTTGCATTTTGGGCGACACAAACACAGGCCTTGTGGACTGTTATAGAAAAAGATGCTTCAGACCTTACCCAGTGCACTGTATCCATTCATCAGTGTGATCATTGACACAATAAAAACCTATTTACAAGCAAACTTGAATATAGGTCAGAGGAAACTGAATCTAAGCATGAGAAAATGGATAAATCCTAAGGCCGAGAAGTACCATTCAGATTGGCTAGTCTGACCTCCTATAAATTGTAAAATTCATGTTTATTTTGACCTCATCTTCTTTTTCCAGTAAGAATGACAGCTCTCTTTGTCCTTTGCATCAACTGCAGGATAGCTATTAACCTCTTTAGCTGCTATTATGTGCAAGTTACTGGATAATTTTGCTATAGGTTAGACTGCTGTGGAAGGCTGTGTGTAACCCTGGGGTATGCCAGCATCTCTCATTCTAACAGAACAGTGTTCTAGCTACAGAAAATATCTGGTGAGGGGGATTTCAGGGCATTTGTAATCAACTTGCACTAAATGAGCTCATTAGTTTAAATGAATCATGGCACAAGTACTAGTACAAATCTTACAGGTAATCTTCTATTTAATTTACAACCCTTAACCATGGTATGCGGATGGATTTAATTGTGAACCAGATTATGATTGTTCTTAACACCTTTTTAATTGCAATCATTCCTGTCAGAATGGGCAGTGGTTATTTTACATATGAAGTGCTCTGCTTATTGCATATGAACACAGCTCAATTGATTTTTAAGAATATTTGTGGGATGCTTTCTATAGCACTGTAGGAATTTTAATTCCTGATTATCAAAGTTTTGCTCTTGAACACAATTTTCTTTGCCTGATCAACCTACAAGTAGGTTTGCTGTATTTGGGGCATAACAGTGAAAGGATGGCACTTGGGTTACTTAAATGGAATGGCTGATGGCCAGCCCTGTTCATTAAGATTCTAGCCAACTGAACAATATTAAAACTGGGGGCTAATGAAGATCTTTTTCATATCTTTTAATTGATAGTCTGATTCAGTAGCTTATTTACACCTAGTTTGCTTGCATGAGAATCATGTGATACTATTCAGAAGCAAAATTGCAATATATTGATTTACTGACTGAAGTTAGAGACTCAAAAACATGCTTTAATGAGGCCGTTTGGTTTTGCATGTTAACAAAATTAACATGATAGGCAAAACAGTCAGCAGTTAATCTCTGTCAATACCTTTGACATTCATAGAGGTAGCATTAATAGATTAATCTGGAATAGAGCTCATGTTGTTAAAGATTTCTTATCAATTCAGAAGTCATTGTAGAATTAAAGCAAAATGCTACAGGACTAAAATTTTAGCGTGACTGTATTCAAGCTACAAAACCATATTTTCATAGAGGAAACACAAGTAACTGACTTGATTGCTCTCTGTTTTAATGCTTTTTGTAGAATGAGTGCACTGAGAGATGGGGTAGGAAGACTTGCATCTGAAGAATTGCCCGATTACTGCCATATAGTGGTATGGGACTGTAAATGAAAGCTAGCCAACAGCTGGAAAAACCAGCAGCTAACCCTGTCCTGTGCACGTACTCAGGAAGGGCATGTATTCATTCCTGCAGCTTTGCCTGCTCCTTTGTCACCTTTACCCTGACTTGCTCAATATCTCTATGCTAATTAGCTGTGAGGGTTTGATGGATACTGTCAAGCTCCACCCACCTGTGACAGCAGGCAAGACTCCTGTTTTGATGTTCTGCCTTTTCTTCATTTACTGGGAATCAAATAATGCTGTTCTTTAATTCCGTGTCTTCTCGACAGCTTTAAATATATATACACACATATATATCTTTATGATGGATGTGTGAATTTATATTTCAGTTGTTTGAGGCTGCTGGCAGAGTCAAGTAGTAATCAGTTTACATCTTGACAAAAATATGCAGGTGTTACATATTCCCTGAAATTTATACTAAATCATAGTTTCTGGAGAACAAGCTACCAACAACTTCTGACCATTTCAGCTGCTGACTTCTAGTTCTTTTACTGCTTGTCCTGTGGACTCTTGAGCAGCAGGTATACCTGGCAGCAGCATCTTTGAGAAACCTTTAATGGATGTATTGTATTTGCAGTGTGTCTTGTGACTTCTTCCTGCTTCAACTCTCAGGAGTTTATGCTGTTGCTTAAATTTTAAATAAATAAATAGTTGTCATTTTAATCACAACTGAATTCAGGGATCTATGAAGAGGTGGGTTTGACATTTTTCACACCTCAATGTTTAATTAAAAGACACTTGAAAACAAATAAAGAATTGAGGGTGACATTATATGAGGTTTTACCTGAGCTCTGTATTTCTGGATGTGCAGAATTAGCAGACAGACTTTATGAAGCTGCTATGTGGGATGTAGATGAAATGTTATACTATTTTATGGCACTGAGACACTTGTAAGAATAGGTCATAGCAGAAACTAACAGAATAATCAATGTTATAAGCAAGAACTCTGGACAGTACAATGTAAGTTTAAAACCTGACAGGTATTACTAAAATATTTTGAATGGATTTCATTTTCAAAGCTAACTGTTACACACCCCAGTGCTCTGCACAATCAATGCCATAAATTAGTATGCAAACCTGCCAGAAAAATGATGGATGAATCTATAACAGCTGTGAGCTGGTGGCATTGTTGCTGCCTAAAAGAAGTGTGAGCTTTTCTGACAGTTCTATATGGACATCTCCGTTGTAGTTTTAGGGTAATTCTACTCCTGGAGTAAGTACTATGTAATTTGTGCCATTGGGGATTTCAATTAGGCCCCATCAACATTTAGGTGGTATTTGATGAAAATGAAGGTTTTTAGTGTTGTCCATAGATGTCACATAAAACAAATCTATCAAACTGTAATTGGAAGAGAAATGAAATCTTAGATAATTCTGTGGCATCTTCAATTATTTTTAATAGAGGATTTTTTTTCAGGCTAATTTGAGAAAATAAAGTGGGCTTGATTTTAAAAACCTTTTAGTAGAGATAGGCTTTCTGTGAGGTTGCAAAGAGATGCAAGAGGAGCACAAACCTTTACAGCTGCTCATCCCTCAGCATAGGCCAAAGGATGTTTTCCTTATAAATGGTATAAAATGAGAGGCTGCCATGTGGTGACGGCAATTAAAAGTAGCGTGTCTAGACAGAGCATACATTCTGACACCTCTGAAGTAAGAAAAGGCAGTTTTGCTAATCACAGTTCGTTAAGGTTGACAAGATGCTATAGCACGTTTTCATTTTTGCTATATTCTCTCCTTTTGCCCCAAATGATCGACTGGGAGGCCAACTTGGCTGGTGCTAATATGCACTTAGTAAAAGAATCATGACAGAATTACTGCAACATTGACACGTACCACAGCTAACAACATGTTCTATGGGTTTTCTGATAATGGCCTTTTATATTGATGAATTCATAAATTACGATGCAAAATAATGGACTTTATCTGATTCTGGTTTATGCTACTGAAACAAACCAGGAGTCTGTTACTGTAACTGAGGACTGAACCCTACCTGCTTTTGTGATGGCTGCAGAAATGTTGACATGAGTGGTGTGAAATCAGGCAATTCCTGACGATGTCAAGACCAAGTTAAGATGGATAGCTATAAATCTTCATTGTGTTCATGGGTCAGAAAAATCCCAACTCTATTTCCATAAAACTGAGAAAGAGAGATGCTCAATGAATTGCTAAAATGAAAATCTGGCAAACCAGAAGCTTGATCCTAGTTCTTTTTGACGGTTAAAGGGATAAAACTGGACTACCTTTCTCTCCTAAAGGAGAAAATGTTCAGTTGCAAAGAGAATTTCCAATAGATAACACATGGTCAGAGCAAACCAAGGACTGACATCTTGCTGATATACTTGCTCTGACTTGTGGCTGGTTTCTGCTGTGTGTGCCTGAGCTCAGTAAATGTTTTTCTAGAGGGTCCCACCTTTCTTGCCATCAGATATTTAGAAATGCATTAGATAAGTCTCTGAAGTGAGAGGAAGCATACTGCAGGAACAAACCTGATGGCAATGTTACTAGATCTTGTTTTAGGTGAGGGATCCCTCATGTGGGAATTCTGTCAAATCTAACTCTAATCTTATTTAAGGTCTTCCTCTCTTGGTGGATCCACTGCCCTCTTCAGCTAGGTGTGCCAATGGCTAAGTAATATGTCACCAAATATGCTCAGAAGCTTCTGGCATTTCATGTACACTTATTAAAACACATGAATATGGATTTTAAAAAGAAACTGTAAAATATGCTCTTCAGCTTCAAGTGTTCATGTTGCAATAGTCTCAGTGTTCTTTTATGTTACTTTTTTTTGTGGCTACATCACTTGTAGCTTGAAATGAGTGAGAGGCTTCTGATTTAAGCTCCCTGCAACAAATATGACAATTAAAAATGCATTTATGCTCTTTAATGTCTGTGGAATTTCTACAGATATGCATTTTAACCTGGTTTCTTAGGGTAGTGTACATCTTGATATATATAATGCATTCAAGGGAGCATATTAACGTAGCCAGGGTGAGGGAACACATTTACCCTGTTCTGTCGTCTGTTGTAATTTAGAAAGTATTATCTTAAAAACCACAGCTGCACATCTAATTTCAGTCTTCCAGGCCTGATTATTCTTCAATTTATACTAATGTAAGTTAACAGTAATATTATTGAACTCAGTTGAGCTCTGCTGGAATAAAATGGTTTAGGACAAAAATAACTGCTGTTTAGAAATAATAAGAAAAGCAAAATTTTTCTATTTATTTAAGAAATAAAATGCATAGACTTAAAACATGCATTGACTTGGAAAAAGATTCTGGAGATTAAATCAATGGAATGTTATCTCTCTAGAAAAAAACTTACTACCAACTATTGCCATATTCAAACAGAAATGTGGTGGGTTTTACTGGTTACATGATCCAATATCACCACTTTTAATAATATGTGGGAATTCTTTTTATTAAGGAGAGCTTCGTAATAAGGGACGCTTCATTTGGGCTACCTTTCCCTTCCTGCACTACGCACAGATGTAATGTTGTGGATCTTTGTTCAGTATAGTACTGGGTGATCCATGTGCTGTAGAGTCCGGCCTAGTCATTACGGGGCGATCCTGAGGAGCAGTGCCTGGATGGACTTGTATCCTGATTGAGGAGAATATGATGTAGTTTGACCTTCATACAGCTGATATTTTGTATATTGTTTGTGCCTTGTATAATTGGATTTAATTCTTGGGGAACTGCTGCTTTTTTATGTGACTGCAAAATTACTTTCTAGAAACTGTTGGAAAAGTTACAATTAAACCCATGTTTACTGGGATTTTCACATTCCAGTGCTGGTGGCTCTACAGAAAAATGTTTTATTTCAGCATTTTGGGAGTACCTCTTCTGCATTTATTGGTTCAAACAGTAAATGAAAAATAAGTTTAATAATATTTTGTGAAAGTATGCATACACTAAATCACTTCCCTGCTGAAAACCAGATTTGAAACTACAGACCTGGGCTTCTCCAATGCCCTTTTATTCATGAGGGCTAAAAACTGGCAATCCACAATTGCATTCAAAAGCAATCCAGCTCAGTTGTCATGGAGACAGATGGGATGTTAGTGATCTGGATTATTATTTAAAAAGCTGAACCACTTCCTTATGTGCTTCCTCCTTCCTCTTCCCTGATCCTGAGATCCCACCAGGCAATGAAAGAGCAACATGCTCTTGAAAGTGAATTGCCTTTTTAAATATTTTTTTCCCATTGAAGGAGATTTCAAGTCAGAGTGCACATCATCCCTTAGTTCCAGACTGTGACCTCTCCAGTTCATTCTGTATGATGCTGTGGGTCTTCATTTACACTGCATCAGCAGGAGTCAAGGGTGCTCAGCCCTTTGACATTTTAGGTCAAGTCATGTTTCTACATGATCCTTCCAGATGCAAAGAGGCAAGGTTCATGTTTATGAACTGTATCAGTGTCTAGCTTGACTTTTGTTTGCACAAACTCCTAATTTGGGGGGGATATATCACGCTTTATGCTCAAGGAATGCCTTACTTCTCCTGGCTGACTGTTGCCAGCTGAACAGAAGTATGTGGGACAGCCTTTACTTAATGTGATACAGTTAAATGTTTAAAGGCATCTGTAATTAAGATTAGTGACAATGAACTGTAATCTGATATAAAAAAATAAATTGCTTGTCCCAAAGTATGTTTTCCATGTACAGTAGTGCATGTTGGTGACATGTAAAAGTTGTTGACAAAGTTGGTTTTTTTTTTTAAAAAAGGGGTAAAAACTGAGTGGGGAGTGGAGGAAAGACCAAAACAAACAACCCCCCAAACTGTATTTGTAGTTCCTGTCCTTGAGAGACACAATGTAATCTTTCCTTATTTATTCATTCTACTCCACTTTGCCCTCTCCTCTGTTGTGTGGGCTTCAACAAAGAAGGTGACCCCCAAATATTCAAAACAAGTCTGGAGTAATATACTAATAAAAATTCATGTGGTGGTGGGGTGGGGGGGAATAAAGGAAAGCTTAAATCTTTGTTCAAGGTCCATTAAAATATACAGATCATTCTGCAATACTTTCATTAGCAAGGTCCTTGCTCAGAAAAGGCCTTCCTATTGTGTGATGAATCCCCCACAGTATAATTGACTGCCTTGTCCTCTCCAAAGGTAGAAGATAAAAAAAAAAAATTAAAAAAAAAATAGTGGTATGGTGGAAGAATGATAGCAGTAAAGTTTCATATACGGTCTAGCATATGATACGCATTAGCTTTTGTCAAACTCTGTCTGACCCCAGATCATTCGGCCATTCAATATCTTTGAAGGGGTCCATAACTCACACTACAAGTAAATGAAAATGCTAGCGAAGGTCTACATCAGTTTACAATATAATTCTGGAGCCCTAAAGGGAACTCTTTTAAGGCTACCATGATGAAAAAAAAAACCAACAAAAAATAAAGGTAAATGAGAATTTAAGGACTGGAATAATTTATCATGCCTGAAAACCCCTGTGCAATAGATGATCATTTCAAAGGGGAAGTTTGCATTCTGGCAGATCTTTTCTCAGCTTTAGGGAGTAGGGGACTAATGTTGCTTAGGAACAACCTGCATAAAATACCACAAATCAGTTAATGAATGCCAAGCTCTGAAACTCTAATTCCTGGACTACTACCTTGTCTAAATTCCGTCTTGGCTTGCAAGTGTATGAAAACATACAAGAGCAAGTTCTCAATCATCCAGACAGTCTCTAAGTTGTCTTATCTTTGGCTGTTTTCTAGTGAAAACTTTCTGCCTGGGGTCAAACCTTGTGTATTTTAAGTGCTATGCATTCTTTCAAGTCTGCATTAAGTAATTGGGTAAACAATTTGCTTCTGTGTTTCTACAGCTCGAGATGCTCTTGAGCTACTGTAGATAGTAAACATTCCTGCCTTTGAATCCAATGATCCTGGGTTTTATTCTTCACATTATTCAAAGTTAATGATGAAGAGCTGCACTGTCCTCAGTGAACTGGTGTGACTTCTACTGAAGGCTTAGAAATTGCTGCTTGGTCTGGGTGGATGATGAACTGTAAGGATGCATGTGCCTTTAGTGTAGCACCTTGAGACTATAGGTCTGAGATCATCTGAATCATGTAAAACCTGTTCAGCAGCTAAATTACAAGTATTTTAGTAAGTTTTGTGATCATTTTCCCAGTGAAGTCTGTAGGAATCTGCTCCTGCCTCACAGTAATGTGGATCTCTCTGGGTGCTGCTGCTCAAAAAGATAGCAAGATGGAAAGCTATAGGTGATGTGACTACATTGGGTCTGTAATCTCCTCAAATAGCCTGTGCCTCATGTTGTATTATAGCTCTCAGTGAATAAAGTGTTTTCTCAGGACTAATTAGGTTTGTGTTAGGTCTTTCTTGTATATTCAGTTTTTTTCCATGGCAGAACTGAAAAGGATCATTGCATCCATAAGGAAGGGTTTCAGTTGGATTAGCTTGAATGCACAAATGCTTTACGAGCTCATTTCTTTTCTGTGTTCTATCGAAGGTTTTCTAACTATTCGATAAACATATTAAAAAAGAAAAGAAGAAGGGAAATCTAGAAGATAAAGGGCTTAGAATCAGCTGAAAGAAAAACAGTCAGTTGTGATAAATGTAAGGTAGCCTGTAATTGATCACAATATTGAAGAATTTACCTCCATCAGCTTTATGGTCTCCTATTACATGCTTTCCAATCTTAAGTAAAACTAGATCCATGTGGGCCTTTTGTAAATAAGATCAATCAGAGCTCCTTTAAAGATTACTGAGATGATGAAGACATTTTTTCCAACTATTGCTCTGCAGCCCTGCCCATACATTTTGCTGGAAAGTTAAGTCTCTGCTTTTTTGCAATGATAGTGGAAGGAAAAAGACTCTTTGGCTTTACCTTATTAAAGCAAGTGCATAGTAGAATCTGATGAGCTCTATGCTTTCAGGGGAACACGTGAGAACTTTGTAGGAGATGATGTTTGAGATCTGGCCAGGCTTCAGTAAGTCTGTGAGTATCAGATCCATATCAAAGGGTGTGATTCACCTAAAATGCTGACAGAAGCTTACTACTTGGATTACAGGGTTTTTTGTGTGTGTGGCTTTTTGTTTTGTCTTTGAAAGGGATGAGTTTTCTTTTCCTTTTTCTATTTTTGTCTTTGTGGCTGCATTTATGCTTCCTGCTTACAGTGAATGCAGGCTTCAAACATCATACTTAGTGCTTATTGCTATTATCCATCAATAACAGTGGCACACAATTTCCCTGATTTTAATATAATTGAAGCAAATTAATTTTAATAACTAAAATCTGAACATTAACATTAGTTGAAATTAGAATAAAATTGTTCCCATCTCACGTTTAAATTACTACTCCTTTTCATAAATTTTAAAATAGCTGACTCTGAATTCCTACCTGCGTTTTGGGGGAAAAAATTTATTACTGCTATTTTTTAACAGGGCCTCATGCAGAATTCTATCAGGGGCTGTAGTTACGCTGAAGATAAAGTGCAGCAAAAAGGCTGACTGCTGCACCAGAAGCATACAGTAGAGAACATTGCAGCATAATTTCCTAATACATAACTGTGCATCCCCAAAGGGTGGAACACAGATTTGTGTTTTCAAACGGTGTGAATGGATTGAACTAGAAAGAAAAATCATAGCTTTGAGTCATTGAAATAAGTTAATTTCATGTTAGGTTTGGTGGGTTTTTTTTGGAATTAGCTGTGTTATTGTTCTTGCATAAAAACCTCAAACCGTTTGGTGCTGGAAGTATTTTCACCTTTGTTCCAACTTTTCTTAATGGCCTTGTTCTGTTGTTTTGGCTTGAAATTAATTTTTCTTCAGTGAAAGGGGGACATTTTCCTTTCTATTTCTTTTATGGTGAAATATAATAACTAGAAACTAAAAATGCTCTCATTGTGGTCTGATCCTTGCTGAGTCTCATAGCAGCCTGGTGTTCACAGTCATCAGTGATTCACAATTCTGAGGCTCATACCATATACAAAACTAAGGTAGTTCTCAGTTTTTCTCCTAATTCCTTTCCAAAGAAAAAACTGTTGGCATATTTAAGCTGTCTTTAGGTTTCATTGCCCCACTTGTGTATCGGCGTAGGAAACCCCTGAGGATTTCAGAGCTTTGGGGAACCTTCTTGGCACTGCCATCTGTGAAGGGGTTAGTGTTGCTCTCAGTCTGTGTTCACGGATTTAGAAACTGAAAGTCGGAAAAGTTGTGACTTGGTTCTGGCAAACTGGCTTGCCTGCCCATGTTGAAGTGTATATAATTTGCTCATATTCAACAAGATAAAGGTTTCTTCAAAACTCTGCTTCTCCCCTGCTGTTTGGTATTTCAGTTCTGTGCCATATTTATGGCTCTGACCTGGAAGGCAAGTCTGTACCTGCAACAAAAAGCTTTATGTTTGGCTGCTTATATTGATTTGGAAAGTTACAGTGGGTGAGCATATTAGTAGAACTGCCCTTCTAGAAAAACACATTTGCTGGATTTACTCTGGTTCCATCCTATCATGACCTGGTTGATTAAGCAAGTGATACTTCAGACTTTTACCTGCAGTAAGGAGTTGTACAGTCCTTTGAGAATTCTGTTTTGACTGCAAGAATGTCCTGCTCTGGCAGCACACGTTTACGCAGGCAGCACTTGTAGTCCAAGTCTGAGGGACCCTGCTGAATTTTACATTGTTTGGAGAGATGCTTTCCCGTTTCTGTCATTCAATAACTTCTGTATTAACTTAATCTCTTTACTTACAAAACTGTTTGCAGAAAGCAAGAAATGCAAATCAGCACTGTTGATGCAGACTGGCTCTTAATTTGAATTAATGCTTGAAAATAACAGTGTGTTTTATCTCCGCTCAACCTAGCTGAACCATGGAGTTTGTGTGGTGGTTTTTTCTTCCCTGCTTTCCTTGAATGTAAAGGGTACGCAAACTTTACTGAGCAGGTTATTCTTGGAGTGAGGACTAGAGTCCAGGCATCTGAGAACTGCTAGCGCCTCATTAACATTAAAATGTATTGGCTGATGTGTGTATGTGCACAAAGGGAATAGGCTGACTTCTTAATTTGAGATAGTGAATGCTGTTAACTTTCTTCATGTTTATGAAAATTAAACTTTAATTATGAGGCATTTGTTTTGAAGTTAATTTCTTTCTCTTTGCTTTGCCTTTGTGCTCAGGTTGAGAACTGGAAAGTGAGATTACATAAATTGTTTAATTTAATTAGTAGTCTCATGGTAAATGTTCTGCAGAGCACTAGTGACTGACCTGTGCCCTGACATTATTGAACTATAAAGCAAATACCCATGAGAAGAAAGTATAGCAAATTAGAAAATTTTCTAGTAAAAGATGAAAATTAAACTCTCATCTCATATAATTGTATCTATGCAAATCCTTGTACTAATATAACTCTGAGCATATGTTACTTGAGGAGATGAAAACCAGTTTATTTCAAACTCTTTGCTGAACTGATGGGATGCTGGTTAACCCTCTCTTCCCCTCTCCCCAAAAATCCTTTCCATCCTAATCCTTTGCATGGCAGAGCTCCTGAGATGTTTGCATTGTGCATTACTGCAACATCACGTAGCTGGAACGGAGGGGCAGCTACAGCCACTGCCCTGTTCTGGTAGTAGCAGTTGACTTAAAGGAGCATTTTTGTGAATGGGGATTTTATAGTGGTGATGAGAATTTAATCAACTTCGAGCAAGTGTCAATCTCTTGCCAATCATTCTTTCTTATTTTTTAAACATAAACTCTCTATGTGGAGCCTACGAGAAACCAATACCAAAATGGAAGTTTGAATGTGGGTCAAAGAGGAATTACAATTACTTAAGGTAATTTACCTTTAGAGATCAGTTATAATAATTACTTTCTTTAATTTTATGAGTAGTTATTAGCAGCTTGTAAAGAAAATCTAAACTTTTTTTTTAGATAAAGAATGCTATAGTTTTATGTGTGAATATATGACTCTTAAAATGTTTGTAAATGCTGTCATCTCTCTTGGAAAACCAAGCCATCTGCCACATTGATTATGACAGAAACCTCTGATAATTTAGTTTCCTAAAAAGATTAGACTCTAATGAGTTTTCATCCAGATTGAAAGCTGAATGTTAAAGAGCAGAAAGCGTGTCCCTGCTTACCAGCATTTCCTGAGCTGGGTTTCTTAAAAACAGACTTCTTTTACTTCCCCGTTGAGAGCTGTTGTTTGGCACTTGGATTTTGGTGGGTTTCTTGGTTTGTTTGTGTCTTTGAAAATTTCCAGTAACTCAGAGCTATCTTTCAAGGCTCCTGCCATGCTGGACATAACAGTGCCAATCGGCAGATTAAGGAAGAATTTTATATGTCTGAATGACACATCAGATGAGAATAAAAAAAACAGTGATATTGCTGCATAATCTCTTGCAAACAATTGCAGATTTTTTTTTTTAAATCCTGAAACTCTAATCCCTGACACTTCCTCTATCTTAGATGCCATCATGAAAGTGTGACATGATACTGTTTAAAAACTTTCCTACTTCCTACAAAGTGATCTTAGAGTTCCCCCTTCTCTAAAAGTATGGTTTCTAAAGACATCACTTTTTACTTAGTTACATCAGTTCTTCATTGCATCATCAAAAAGCAAAATGTGTATTAGAGCTTGAAAGCAGCTTACAATCCACTGATCAGAGAGGGGAACGAAGCAGGGCTTTTGAACAGCTTTGCCAAGAAGGTGCAATGAGGCTTCTTAGAATTATCATTAGGTGCCAGCTTCATCTCACTCTGTATTCTTCAAAGCAGCAGGACTGTTGTTTCATTAAAAGACTCTATCTGCTTTTAAAGTAAGAGATTGTTAATTAAATGAAGGTTGCTGCCAAATATTGATAATATTTTGAAGTGCAGAGTCAGTTTAGTGTGCTATTTCTAGATCCTGCAGACTTTCCACCAAGCTGGATGGAGCATGGCAGTGCCTGCTTCCTGCAGGCTGCCTGGGCTTGGAGCCATCCTCCGGATGGGAGGTTAAAAGTAAATCATTAAATCCACTGGGTCCAATGTGGATCTGCTGAGCCTGCTGATGCTGGATTTGAGGGATATATACCAGCTGGCTCCATGACCAGAAGTCAGCTACTTTCACATGAGTGCTTCTCTGGGTTGTTAATGGAAAAGCCGATATTTACCTACAGGAATAGGTAGATTGTTTGTTGTGTGGTTGTGTTTTTTGTTTTGTTTTTTGTTTTTTTTGTGTGTGTGTGTGTGGTTTTGGGTTTTTTTGTTGTTTTTTTTTGTGTGCATGTTTGTTTTGTACAATGTATGTGTGTGAGGGGGGTGTCCTGAAGCTGTCACTACCGATCTAGCCTAGAAGTTGAACTTGAGAACACCATCCAGTCTCTAGTACCTGAAGCTCCAGAAATTGTGTAATCCTGTCAGTGTGGGAGAATCACCCTGCACTAGACTGGGAGATTAGTTTGGCTCTTTCAAATACATTGGAAAGCCAGAGTTAACAAACCTCCCTGGAAGCAAACAGCTGAGGTGAGGATCATGATTTACAGTTGGGATTTTTAGGACTTCAGGGAAAAACAGGGCTGGAGGGGCGAATGATGTCTGAGGGCAGGAGCTGGCAGTTGTCTAGGCAAGCTTTAACTTCATATGGCTTATCCAATTAATCCTTGTGACTTGTTGGCTCTTTTGCCATAGCTAGCAGGTAGGCTTAATGTACTAAACAGCCCATGAGTAAAGCAGAAAGAGCTCATGGTACTAGCAGTGTAAAACAGCTCCCAGCAGAGTGGGGAACTGGAGACAATATCATCTCCTCAAAGTGATGCAGTTGTATAGCCTCAAACAGTATGCTTCTGGAGCACATTTAACAGAAACTGAATTAAAGCCCTTAAGCAAAACAGGCAGAAAATATAAATTACCTGAGAAGGCACATATATCTGAAAAATCAATTTAAATCTTGCAGGGCCCTTGCCAGTAGGACCATACTCGCAGACTTTTCAGATCCAAAAGAAGTGTTCAACACAAATGTATTTTTGAGCACTACTACTAAATAAGAGACCTCTGAACCAATGATCTGGAGTCTGCTAAATTATCTTCTGTCTCAATAAGGCACTATAGAAATGTTCATAACTGGGCAGTGTAAATGGTTGTGAGTTGATTACCACCTCAGCGCCTTTGGAAATTAAGTTCTGCAAGTCTTCACACAGTATGGCAAGATAAAATGACATCTTAGCTAATGTTTTGCATTAGCTGCTATCTGCACCGCTGCTGAAAGCATTTGTGCCTTTTGAGTAGGGTATAACTCAAGGTGTAAATGAGAAGGATGCAGGCACTTTCCTTACGGTGCAGTGAGGAGCGGTTGCTCCCACATCTCTTGGCAAATGCTGAACTATAGAAATCATTGCAATAGTTGTTAATCATTGAAAATCAGACATGCCCCCAAGCAAGAATTTAACTAAACGCAGAGCTCACTTTATCAGATTTAAACCCCGATGTCTGTGTTTTCAAAGTTCCAGTAAATTGCTCTTTATATGGGTATTTGTACACAGAGGTAGCACAGGCTAGTAACTGGAGGGGGATGGGTTGGAGGGAAAGGATTTCCAGGGACAACACAGGGGAAGGTATCCATATGCCTCCGGCTTGCACACTGTGTGCACTGAGCTCCCAGCCTCTGTAAAGCTATGCATGCTGCATGTTCTGTCCTTACTCTGATACATGCCCCATTAGGACTTGACCTTTCCTGTTACTTTTGCACGTTTCTGGGTGAGCTCAGTTATTAGTCTTAGCTTACCAAGTTTATTAGCATCTTGGGGGGAAAACTGACACCTGAGAGAATTGGTATCTGAAGCTGATATTGCAGAAAACTCTTCTGTTACAGAAGCGAGTGGTGTAATGGAGGAAAATATACTGACAGTTTCCATTGGTCCATATTATGTGAATGAACTTCTAGCTAGAAAATTAAGGGTTTCCATTACAAGCACTTCTGTCAAAGTAACACTTTTACTCAGTTTCTTTACTCCTTGCAAAGGAGCCTAATCTTTCTGCGTGCGATATCCTCTTTCACATGATAGCTGTGTGAAAGATTACCAGGTGATGCTGTCATGCTTACAGAAGCCAGGCAATCGGCAGAAGATGGCATCTTCCTATTCCGTGGACAGAAAGTCCTTGCCCTCACGAATGATGAAAAGAGAAAAGAAAACAAAAGAAGTTCCAGAAATTTCTGAGTAGGACTTTAGGATTCTTGGGATAAAAAACAAACAAAACAAACCTCAGAACCTTAGAACTGACTTAACATTGAGCTTTTCATTGGGTAAAGATGGAAAGTGAAAATACAATGAACCTAAGCAACCCACCAGGAATACTATGAAATAAAACAAGCACTGACTTGTGTTTTTCTGATTTGAAGAGGATTTTGATTTCCCGCTTGCATTTCACACCCACTTCCCTATTAATTGCTAATATTTACTGACCCAGATACTTCAGAAGGTATCTGACAAATGTGTCATAAAAGCCCTACAATTTCTGCTTGTAGTGATATGTTTGGCCTGATGGTTGTTCTCCTTGAACTCAAGTGAATAGCTTGTTATGTGAAACCTCAGCCCAAATACAGGGGATCAGAAATTTCAGTGCCTACCCAAAGTGAGAATAGAGTGATCCTGATAGCAGTAGGAGATGGTAGATGTCTGAAAGTATCAAATAAAATAGTTTTTGCAAAAGCTATTGAAAATTAAATAATTATTTAAATAAGACATTGGACAGACTAAAATACCTGTGCTCCTGCTATTGAACAAAACAGCTTGGAGAATATTAGAAGACTTTGGAGATAATTATTTTTAGGAGGAAGGAAACTACAGACATTTATGGAAACAGTAGTTTTCAAACTTTTTTTTTTACTGGTTCATCCTTTATTTTAGATCTTGGGACAACTTGAATTATGAGGTCCTAAAAGCAAAGGAATTGCAATTATGAGAATGGTGAACAGAGACATGGTGATGGTGTAGTGTTCACACTGCCAGAGAGGCCCCTGAAGGCTTTCACTGAAATTTAGTAAACAGCTTTAAATGACAAACTATTGCTATGTGATAAACATGCATGTATGAAAGTAGTGTCTATCTTTTTCTACTGTAATTGCTTAGGGGGACAAATGGATGGCTGGTGATGGAGAGGAGACAGCCTTTCTCTAAGCTTTGACGGTAATTTAATACTGCAGACTTGAAGCTGTGTTGGCTTCCATAGGTCTCTTTGACCTTCTTTTAAATATCCACCCCATGTTTGGATTTCCTGCAAAGTGTCATTCCATTATATTATCAACTGTCTTTTGAAGAGCATTTTGGTTTTTTTTATGCATTTTATTTATGCATTTTGCAAACTGTAATTTCAAGAGAATGGCAGTAATTCTGCAATAAGGTCATCTAATCTGTACAGTCTCCTTTGCCTGGCAGGGAGGGACATGTGCTTTTGCTTCTTGTCTCCCCATTTCCTTTTAAGAATGAATAATACTGTGCGGCGTGGTGCTGAGGAGGTAACAGCATCATTCCTCAGACACCCTCTACCAGGCAAGAGTTGGAAGCAGAACACTACCTGCAGTCTTTATACTTGACACTCTCAAACACATTTATTTTTAGATTTATATAATAATTTTATACCAACTGAACAAATAAACAAATCTTTAAACAGACTTCATTGTTCCCTGCTGCCAACCTGGAATGATGCCAGAATCAATTTAAAGAATTGCCTCAACATCCCACTGTGCATTAAATTGAGGGTAATGGGTAAGCTCCTCTGGGGTGGCAAGCGGGAGACTCCAGTGGGTGAGGAAGGGAAGGCAGATGGAGGATCCCTCTTGCTCATCTCAGTAGCACAGTCTCTCCCCTTATATCTTGCTCAGTTCATGGTGCCCCCCTCTCTTGTCCCACTTTGAACAGCCCTGTTCAAGGGGGTGAAGGATGTTCATATTTCCCATGCCCCCAAGAGATTGTTATAAAAAATAAGGTTCATGTTCTTAATACTTTCAAGTAGCTGAACATGAATCCAAACCATGTTTACCAATTAATCTTCAAATATTCCAGGTGATTCTTTTATTTATTTTTTTTTAATGGTCAGTTCCAGCTGCTTCTTATGTTCGGTGAATCTTCAAGAATTGCACACTGATCAAGCTCATAATTGTCTGGTTTTAGTGATTCTGTCTGGCTACTTTTATCTAAAATCCAAATCTTCCTTTTTATTCAACCTTGCAGGAATATGCATTACTAACTGAAGGTTGACAAGCATAAAAATGTAGTGCTCTCACAGTAGTTCTCCTCCTCCAATGAATAGATGACACACTTGGAATTTCTGATGTCATTACTGAAATAATACCTGCTGCTGCCAGGATACTTGAGAAAAACCTGTGCCCTGTGTAGATGCTGTTTCTGGGATATGTGGATCATGTTAAAAAAAGCATCCCAGCTTTAAAAACCACTTAAAAACCAGACAGAAACTGCAATAATTGTACTGATGCTTTGCTGTCTGATCTGGTAAGGTAATGAATAGTGTCTCCATCTGTGCTTTGCTGACAGGAAAGGAGAGTTGCAGGTGCTAGTTGCAAAGGCTGGCACTTGAGCTGAGGCTGTGGAGTGCCCATCTGAACATCCATAGTCCAAACCCACATATGGACTGAGGTACAAACTCTAACCAGTGCTTCCTCTGAGCCTTACAGAGCCAGTAGTATGAGCTGGCACTGAGGGTAGAGGCTTTATGTTGGAAGATGGGATTTGAAGAATGTTATGATTTCCCATTTTTTTACTGAATAGTGAGAATGAAGGTGAGTTGTTTTGAGAATTAACCCCCTCCCCGGGATCTATACGTGAGGGAATATAGACTTTTCTTAGGAATTTGGCAAATTATCTATTCCTCTCATAAAATAATTAAAAACCTGAACATTCTCTTTTTTATATTAAAAAAAAAAAAAAAAGACCAAAAAACAACCTAGTCCATCCTATGGGAAAAGCTCTCTTTCATTTTTGTTTATGCATAAATAGACAAAACATTATGAATAATGCCTGAGAATGATATATTTTGTTTCAAGAGATCTGGAGTGCCCCCAGCTATACTTGACTTCAGCAGAAAATATGTATGTTCACTTCTTCTGAAAATTAGACCCTTTGTTCTTTTCCTAGAGCAATGACAATCTGTGTCTCCAAGGTAAAATCACACTGTACCATAAGCTGCAATTGTAACAATGCGCTTGTGTTTTTTGCAAGGAAGTTTGCAAGTAGGAAAAAAAAAATATATATATAATTTTTAAACCCCAGTTTTGATATAACACCTTCTTC